>PVKB01002485.1:21836-277056 GCA_004027205.1 Ctenodactylus gundi | reverse complement strand
TTGTTTTAATTTGCATTTCTCTTATGGTTAGAGATGTTGAGCATCTTTTCATGTATCTATTGGCCCCTTGAACTTCTTCGTAAGTGAACTGCCTCCTCTTTTCATTTGCCCA
The DNA here is from genome assembly GCA_004027205.1 of Ctenodactylus gundi. Classification (NCBI taxonomy): domain Eukaryota; kingdom Metazoa; phylum Chordata; class Mammalia; order Rodentia; family Ctenodactylidae; genus Ctenodactylus; species Ctenodactylus gundi. Next base: position 276,944 of record PVKB01002485.1, on the reverse strand, counting down.
CTTTTCAATAGGATCCTTTATTTTGGTAGGCTTACTTTTCTTCAGCTCCCTGTATATTCTAGTTATGAGCTTCCTATCTGAGTTGTTGACGGTGAATATTTTATCCCAGTCTGTTGGTTCTCTTTTTACATTGTTGATAGTTTCCTTAGCTGTGCAAAAACTTTTTAATTGGACAAGATCCCATTTGTTGATAATGGAGATAATTTCTTTTGCTATTGATGTCTTGTCAAGGAAGTCTTTGCCTACCCCCATGTCTTTTAGATATTTGCCTAATCTGTCTTCTAGGAGGTTCAGTGTTTCACTTTTGATGTTCAGTCTTTGATCCACTTTGATTTGATTTTGGTGCATGGTGATAGGTGTGTGACTAGGTTCATTCTTCTGCATGTGGATGTCCAGTATTCCCAGCACCATTTGTTGAACAGGCTGTCCTTTTTCCATTGTATGCATTTGGCCCCTTTGTAGAAGATTAAGTAATGGAGGGTATTTGGGTTTGTCTCTGCATCTTCAATTCTGTTCTACTGGTCTATCTGTTTATTTTTGTGGCAGTACCAAATTGCTTTTACAACTATTGCTTTATACTACAGCCTGATGTCTGGAACTGTAATGCCTCCTGCTTCAGTCTTGTTACTCAGGAATGCTTTGGCTATTCTTGGTCTCTTTTGGTTCCATATGAATTTAAGAATTGTTGTTTCAAGTTCTTTGAAGAAACTTGTAGATATTTTGATAGAAATTGCATTGAATGCATATATCAGTTTAGGTAGCATAGTCATTTTGACTATATTTATTTTGTCTATCCAAGAGCAGGGGATGCCTTTCCATTTTCTAGTGTCTCCTATATCTTCTTTCTTCAATGTAATGTAGTTGTCTTTATATAAGTCCTTCACTTCCATGGTTAGGTATACTCCTAGGTATTTAATTTTTTGATGAGCTATTGAGAATGGAATTGTTTTTCTGAGTTCTTGCTCAATAAGTTCATTGTTAGTGTAGAGAGAAGCTATTGATTTTTTTTAGTGTTAATTTTGTAGCCTGTGACTTGGCTAAATTTTTAAAATTATTTCCAGGAGTTTCATAGTGGAGTTTTTAGGATCTTCCATGTAGATAATCATATCATCTGCAAATGAGGAAAGTTTGACCTCCTCCTTTCCAGTGCAGATTCCCTTTATTTCATTTTCTTGTCTAATTGCTATGGCAAGTGTTTCAAGGACTATGTTGAATCAGAATGGTGAAAGTGGGCAGCCTTGTCCTGTTCCTGACTTGAGAGGAAGCGATTTCAATTTTTCTCCATTTACTATCAAATTTGCAGTAGGCTTAGCATATATGGCTTCTATGAGTTTTAGGTAGGGCCCATCTATACCTATTTTTCTCAGTGTTTTTATTATGAAGGGGTGCTGAATTTTGTCAAACGCTTTTTCTGCATCAATAGAGATGATCATGTGGTTTATGTTTTTTGCTTTTGTTAATATGGTGCATTACATTGATTGACTTACGTATGTTGAACCAACCTTGCGTCTCAGGAATGAAGCCCACTTGATCATGGTGTATGATCTTTCTGATTACTTGTTGGATTCTGTTTGCCAGAATCTTATTGAGGATTTTTGCATCTATATTCATTAAGGATATTGGTGTGTAATTTTCCTTCCTAGTTAAGTCTTTGTCTGGTTTTGGGACTAGTGTGATGCTAGCCTCAAGAAATGAGTTTGGTAGTATTCCTTCACTTTCTACTTTATGAAATAGTTTGAGGAGGTTTGGAGTTACTTCTTCCCTAAAGTACTGAAAAAATTCTGCTGTGAATCCATCCGGGCCTGGACTTTTATTTATAGGTAGAGCTTTTATTACTACTTCAATTTCTGTGTGCGCGATGGGGTTGTTCAAGCTTTTTATATCTTCCTCATTTAATTTTGGTATTTTATATGTATCTAGGAAGTTATCCATTTTTTCCCAGTTCTCAAATTTGTTAGAATATAGGTGTTCAAAGTAATTTCTTATAATATTCTGAATTTCTGCAGAGTCTATTGTAATTTCACCCTTTTCATTTCTACATGTGCTAATCTGTGCCTTTTCTTTCCTTTTCTTGCTGAGGTTAGCAAGAGGCTTGTCAATTTTGTTAATTCTTTCAAAGAACCAGCTCTTTGACTCATAATCTCTTTTATTGTCATTTTAATATCAATCTCATTTATCTCAAATCTGATCTTTATCATTTCTTCTCTCCTACTGCCTTTTGGCTTAAGTCGTTCTTGTTTCTCTAGATCTTAAGTTGCATCATTAGTGAATTTATTTGTGACTGTTCTGTTCTTTTGTTGTGTGCGTTTATGGCTATGAATTTTTCCATAAGGACTTTTCATTGTATCGCACAGATTTTGATATGATGTACTTCCATCATCATTTAACTCTATGAAGTTTTTTATTTCTTCTCTGATTTCTTCTATGATCCATTGTTTGGTCAGTAGTAGGTTGTTAAGTCTCCATGTGTTTGTGTATTTTCTTCTTTTTCTGCTGCTGTTAAGTTCCAGTCTTACTCCACTATGGTCTGAGAGTATACAGGGAATTATTTCTATCCATTTGTACTTGTTTAAGGATGACTTATGTCCTAATACGTGGTCTATTTTAGAAAATGTTCCATGTGCTGCTGAGAAGAACGTGTAGTCAGTTGATGTTGGATGAAAAACTCTGTAAACATCTGTACGTCCAAATTTTCTATAGTGTCTTTCAGCAGTTGTATATCTTTGTGGATTTTTTTTGTCTGTTTGATCTATCTACTTGTGATAGTGGGGTATTAAAGTCCCCTACTATAATTGTATTGGGGTCCATGTGTCCTTTCAGATCTAGTAATTTTTGGTTTACATAGTTGGGTGCTCTAGAGTTGGGGGCATATATATTGTTAATTGTGATTTCTCCCATTTCTAGTGTTCCTTTAACCAGTATATAGTGGCCATCTTTGTCTCTCTTCACCTGGTTTCTTTTGAAATCTGATGAGTCTGAGATTAATATAGCTACCCCTGCTTGTTTTCTAGGTCCCGTTGCATGAAATACTGAATTCCATCCTTTTATTTTCAGTCTATGAGTTTCCTTGTGGGTGAAATGTGTCTCTTGTAGGCAGCAAATTGTGGGTTTCTGTTTTTTGATCCAGTCAGCTGGTCAATGTCTTTTGATAGGTGAGTTGAGGCCATTCACATTTAGGGTAATTATTGAGGTATGTCTTGTGTGTCCTGCCATAGTGTTAGTTTTTCCATGTTGTTTACTGGCTTTACTTTTTTCTCAGCTCATTCTCCTCTAGCTTTTGTCTTTTTTTCTCTGGGGACATTTGTGTCATTGGCCTCTCTTTTGTTATCCAAGATTCCTTTGAAAATTCTCTGCAGTGATGGCTTAGTGGCTACAGGTTTCTTTTTGCTTTCTATATCATGAAAAATTTTCATTTCTCCCACTAGTTTAATAGATAGTTTTGCTGGATATAGTAGTCTTGGTTGGAATTTGTGTTCTTTTAGTGTTTGAAGGAGATTGCTCCATGATCTCCTGGCTTTTAGAGTCTCAGTTGATAAGTCTGCAGTTATCCTGATGGGCTTCCCTTTGTAGGTCATCTTCTGCTTTTCTCTTATTGCTTTCAGTATTGTCTCTTTGTGTTGGGTTTCTAGTACTTTAATTATGATGCGTCATGATGAGGCTCTCTTCTGATCCATATTGTTTCGTGTTCTATATGCCTGCAGTAGCTCAATGTTCATTTCTCTTCTTAGATTTGGGAAGTTTTCTTCCATAATTTCCTTGAATATGACTTTTAAGCCTTTGTTTTGTCCTCAGTCTTCTCTTGGACTCCCATAATTCTCAAGTTGTTTCTCTTTGAATCATCTATCAGTCGTAATGATTCACTTTCTTCTTTTTTTTACTTTGCGTTCTTTATAGTCTTTCTGTTCCCGCTCTGTCATTTTGTCTTATAAGTTTGGTAATCTATTTTGAAATTGTTCGATATCATTGCTTATTTGTGACCTGTGTGTTTTTCACTTCCTGGATGTCTGCATTTTCTTATGTCTCTGTTGTGTTCTCTCATTTCTTGTATTACCTTCTTTATCTTCTGGTTCATTTCTTCTTTGATTTCCTCTACTTGCTTCTCAAACCTTGCTTTTAGCTTAGCTAGGTCTTGGTGTAGCTCTTGCTCTATGACTTTTATTTCCTGCATTCATTCCTGTTTTAATTCCTGCTTTAATTCGATGTATTTCTGGGCCCAGAAATTACCAAAGGTTTTATCATTTTAATCTTTAGATTCTGCATTTTCAGGATTTCTAGTATGCTCTTCTGGTATGTCAAGACTTTTTGGAGGAGCTATATTTCCATGTTTCTTAATGGTTCTGTTGTATCTGGTTGTCTCTGGTTGTCTGCCCCTGGGTTTCTCCCAGGGACTTACCCCAGCATGGCTCTGCCTGTGGCTGGGAGATCACAGCCTCCGCAATGACCACCTCTGAGAGGAGAAGGGGAGATGGCAGCGTATCCCCCTCAATCTAGTCTGACATGGCTCTACTTGGTACTGGCAAAGCCCACTCTCTGTGCAGGTCTCTGCTGTGAGGGGCAGTGGGGAAGATGCCAAGGATACCTACTGCAGAACCCAGGGTCCACATCTACCATAGGTCTCTGCTGCGAAGGGTGGTGGTGGGGGGGTGTCTGGGAATCCTACCAGCCCCCTGCGGAGCAGCCCTGCTAGGTGCTAGTCAAGCCCAGGTTGGGCCTGAGGGGCGGGGGTGGGGGGCCGGGGAAAGATGTCTGAGAGTCCTACCTGCCTTCTCTGAAGCGGCCCTGCCTGGTCTTTAGTTTTGATTTTGAAACAGGGTCTCGCTGAGTTGCCCAGGCAATCCTCGAATTTGAGTTCCTCCAGTCTCAGTCTTCCAGAGTGCTGAGATTATAGGCCTCTAAGGTGAGAGGCTTCTAACACTGATATCTCTGCTTCCTCACCATCCTCTGTGGGTTGAGGGTGGCTCAGCCTCTCTAAACTTTACAGAACTGGGCACCACCACCCCCATGTGGGTGTTGCATTGGAACGCGTGAGAGGGTGCGAGTCAGAATCTTTCTCTCATTTGCTCTAGTGCTTGAAGAACAGATAAAGTAGAAATGTTAGCGAATTGGACAGCAAAGGTTTAGTAGAAGTGGAACTGGAGCTTCCCCCCAGCCTGGAAGCAGGGACTGGTTGTCTCAGTGGGGTTCCCTCTCCCCCTCCAGAGCACCACCGCAGGGGCCTGGTAACAGCTGGGCTCCCATCCGCTGAGTCAGAGCCTGGCACCAGGCCCAGCGATCTGGCTATGAAGAGATGTTGATGTCTGTCCAAGTGAGCCCCGAGGGATGAGTAGGAGGTAAAATGGGAAAAGGGGAGAGGAGAGAGCTCCAGAAAGACAGAAATATGAATGCAAAGACCCGGAAAGAGGCTGCAGCGGACAGAGCAGAGGGAGCCCTGTGGGTAGGCTCCAAGGTGAGTGTGGGGACCCCCATGTCCACTCCCTACTGAAGAAAGGCTCAGAGTACGAGTCCCAAGGTTTCAGCTGTAATTTCTTCTAAAATCAGGAGAAAATGAAAGTAATAATGAGCAACGTATGAGAAAGATCCCAGCCTGGATTATATTCATCTTTAAACCAATGCAGTCATAAAGTATCATTCATTTGTTACCTTTACCTGTGTGTGTGTGTGTGTGTGTGTGTGTGTGTGTGTGTGTGTGTGTGTGTGCGCGCGTTTGTGTGTGATTTTGGTGATTGAACCTAGAGCCTTTGCCTCAGCCTCCCAGAATGCTGGGATTTCAGAGGTACACTACTGCAAAACTTCACCTAATCAGCACACTTACCTCTGAGCAACCCTAAGAAATAGGGTTATTTTTGTAGTCATATTCCCATCACTTCTTTCTGCATTAGGAAAGAAAAAGTAGTATGCCTAGGGTCACCCAGCTTCCACTCAAGGACAGATTGTCCTGGCCTCTGAGGCCATTGTTTCCACACCTCCACACGGAAGCAAGTGGCCTGTGAATTACGAGGGTCAGACGGAGAGTGAGGAAGGGGTGTGTCCCCCTCCCCAGCGTTCACCCCGTAGCTGCCACATGCTTGGCAAGAGGCGATGACTAAGCTGCGGCCCGTTGACCTCGGAGGCCTCCTGGACCAGTGGGGTGATTGATGAACGTGACTGTCAGCCCTTGAAAGTGGATGTGTTCTTGGCTCTGGGTAAGGAGGGTGGGGGCGCTGTTCCAGACGATGAGTTGGAGGATAAAGACGATGCTCTGTAATTTGTCTTCTCTGCTTCAGACGTCCTTGGAGTGAATCCTCATTTTTGAAGATGAGCACATTTAAGCCCAGAGTAGTCGAGTCTTTCCCTAGTCGCACAGCAAACAACTGGTGGAGCCAGCTGTTGATCCCACCCAGTGAGCGGTACCTGGCACTCAGGGTGGAATTTGAGGGATGGGTGGGGATTTCAGGAGGCCAAAGTGAGCCAGGCAGCATTCTGGGCAGGTTGTTCAGTGTGGCAGGGGCAAAGAAGGGCTTTTTTTTTTTTTTTTTTTTTTGGCTCAGGAAGGCCTGGAAGCAGATGAAGAGGCTTCGAAAGTCACCGCAGGATGACTCTCAACCTATAGGAAGAGGGATAAGAAATCTGGGCTTGAGGAAGACAGACCTCTGCAGCAGTAGGGAGGATGGTGGGTAGGCAGTATGCAGACTCTGAAGGCAGTTATCAGAGGCTCTTCAAAAGTCTATGCTTAGAAACCAAAAAAAAAATACAAAAATAAAAAGCCTTAAACTTCCAACAGAAAATTTCTCAGGGGTTTTAATAGCCTTAATGTGGTGGCCCCCAATCTTTTGGACAGAGCAGGGACCAGTTTAAATGAAACCATTTCCTTGACTGCAGAGGGGGTACGTGTTCTACAGTGTTTGCTGGAAGACAGCTTTGAACCGACAAGCAGCCCTCGGGGAGAAGCCAGGACCTAAGCTCTCCTCCTAGTAGATCAGCGGTGGCATCAGAACCTAAGAGGAGCGCGCTGACGGGACTGAGCTTTACTCACTGCTCACCTCCTGCTGGCCATTCATCTGTCCTTATGATCCAGTCCTTCCAGAGCCACAGATCAGTACAGGACCGCAGCCAGAGAATTGGAGACCCCTGCCTTGACACAGGAAGCAAGCATCCTGAGGTGCTTTGTTATATCCAAAGCTGTCTGCACAGTGTCTATTCTCAAGGTCAGAAATACTGCTATAAAAATACTGCTGTTGGTAAGGTTGGAAGCCATAGACCAGAGGGCATGTCCATGTGAATTGTGTGTGTGTGTGTAAGTGTGAGTGTGTACCTGCAAAACAGCAAAGCCTCACAGTTAATTGGCAGAACGTTTTAGAAGAAATATTTCTATATCACAGCTTTGGTGGTAGTAACATAATTCTGAAAAATTGGAAAAGAACCAGTGCTCTAAAAAGGTTTCCTGGCCTGCAAAGCACACAGTTACAGGTGCACAACCCAGGGACCAAGCGGATGTTTATCCAGTGACCACCCACCAGGAACTTTTTGAGAAACACCTGAAGGCCCTGCATGGCTGATACAGACAGAAGGAAAACACCAAGCAGTCCTCTGGGGGAAAAGTGCAACAACGAACAATTAGCTGTAATGTCAGATAAGTGCTCTAATCAAGGAAACAGGTTGTTGAGTGCCCTGGGGAGTGAGGAGCACCAGACAGACAGTTAAGTTGGGGTTAGGGTAGGTTGTGGACTGATGGGACCATAATGTTCCTGGGGAAAAATGCTCAAGAAATATGAAAATCAGATGGTGCCCATCTGTACTGTCTGGGAGGCTGAGGCAGGAGAGGGATAAGCTTGAGCTAAGCCTGGGAAATTGCAATTTAGTAATACCCTGCCTCTAAATTAATTAATTAATTAAAAACAGGGCTGGAAATGTAACTCAGTATAAAGACCCTGAGTTCCATACTTGATACTGAAAAAAAAGTGAATTTCTTCTATTGCTTTCTTAATTTGCTGGAGGGTCTCTAAACTCTTAGAGGTAAGTCTCAGGGGAGGAAGGTCTTCCTATGACGTAGCAGTATCCATTGGTGCTCTGTATTGAATTTATAGTGGCAGGGCTGAACATCTGGCAAAGCAGATGTGTCCCTCTTACTCCGACCCATTCAACTCTCACCACAGAGCCGCATCAGCTCTCCCCTCCCCACCTTTTCCTAAATCAGGAAGAGTCCCAGGGGCACAAAGGCCTTCCCCCTTGGAAGACAGGAAATGGGGTGTGTGTGTTGGAGGAGTGTTCTTTAAGGATTAGGTTAAATAAATGTTTCTCTACAAATGGGTTGGGGTCCTCAGTGCCAAAACTATCTGGAAATGGGTGTGGTTTGGACAGCCCAGTGCGCCCAGTCCACCTGTAGCTTGCTACTCCTAGGTGGACGTTCGTCCAGATACGCATTTGCATGCAAGCTTCTAGGTGGTGATGGAACATAGGTAGAGGACACAGTTCAAGAGCTCCAAAGGGAGCTGTCCATGTTAGAAGCAAAAGCTGCTTCCTCAGCTACTTGGGGATGTGGCCACCCCAAAAGAGAGAGGAGACAATGGCTGCCATGGGACATGAGGCACCACTCCTCGTAGCTAGGGAACAGCTGTCCTTTCTGGTCTTGGAAACTGCCAGCGCAGACAGGTTATTTCAGGAAACGCCCAGGTATGTTGAAGGAACTGCTTTGTAAGACGGAAGCTGAGTGGACAGATTCCCATGGGATGTGGCCCTTCCATTTTTGCTCGGACACTCACCAGAAAGACCTTATAAGTTTGACTCAGCATGTTCTCTGGTTAAGTGCTGTTGTTGTCTAGGCATCTTGCTGGGCATTGGCGACACAGAGATAAGATGGCTGGCTTGGCCCCTAAGGAACTCGGTGTCAAGAGCTGCTGAAGAGTTGGGAGTTGTCTCAACACCTTAGGCACTTGGGTCATGGCCCCACAGATGCTGAGTCGGGTGTGGCCAATGCACCTGCATTTGAAGCCAAACCCTTGGGTGCTTCTTTTGGTGATTCTTTTCTGTGGTTCTGGGATTGAACCCAGGGCCTTCATACTAAGCTATATCCTTAGCTCTTTCTGCTCCTTTTTCTTCCTAAGTTGTCAGGTTATCTCCAATGGGCTTGAATTTGTGATCTTCCTTCCTGGACTTTCCAGAATGCTGGGATTAGACCCTTGGGTGACCTTGATGTGAGTCTTCACTTTGAAGAGAAAGAAACAGAACCTGGGCCTGCAAAAATAAAAACAAATTCAAAGAGCTGAAGTCAGCAGTGAATTAAGGAAGTAACCTGAACCTCTGTCCTTGATTTCTGTCAACAGGTACATTATTGGCCACTTAGTCCATGTGCTCAGGTATGTTTGCTCACCACTGGCCAAATCAAAGGAGGTTATGTATTTGGGTAAGATGAGAAGAGGACTTATTCGAAGCTAGCTCCAAGGAGATGGGGGGCCTCATCACCTGAGTCCCTGTCTCCTCATGCCCAGGTGTTGAAAGGTCTTTTATAGCCAGGAACAATGAAGAGAGGGAACACAATGAGACACTAGGCATGTCCAGACTTGGCTCATCTCTTCCTAGACCACAATCGGCCACTCCATCTTTTGCCTGGAAATGAAACAGGCCTTTGACTTCTTGGCGCAGCATCTGTATTTTCTGTCTGTTCATCTGAGCTGAGGAGAGGTGGGTCTGGTGGTTTATACCCTTGACCTAAGAAAGCTTAGAGAGGCCATTTATCTCTAAAGGAAAAATAATCTGACTTCGTTAAGTTTCACTTTTCCTTGCTAGTTACAGGTAAGGACTGGAAATCAGAGCTTAGGTGGGAAGGATGGGAAAAGTGTCTGGACAGTTGCATTGGGTTACAAAGAATAAATACTAGATGTTTCTTTCTGGGTGGTCTTTGTGGAGTTTCATGGATGATGTTTTTTATCTATGCTGAATTTTCATGGTGTAACAATAAAATAGACATATACCTGCTTAGAAAAAAAAGTCTCCAATCTCCAGGTTTCCTTGGGCTAGGCCAGAAATGTGTGCACATGTGTGGGTAAGCATCTTTGGCACATTTATACCATTACTGGTTCTCATTTCTGGGCACATTCAAATATGAGATCAAGATTAGTTCTGTTTGATCCCTTAACTGTGAAGTCATCCCTGTGTACTAGAATAATCACAGAGGTTTAATTACCAGTGACAAGAATGCTGGGAAGTCTGGAATCTAAATGAAGGCTCAACCTCCTCGCAGACGCATCCTGGCATAATGAGGCCTCTCAATGAGGACAGCCTGCTCTCAATTAGCTTAAGCATAATTTGTGGAATTGGCTTAAGATTTTCTAGTGCATGTGGGTAGCTCTGTGTATGTGGAAGGAACAGATTTTGCTCCCCAGGGAATCTGCCCTCTGTGGCCTTATCTTGGCCCTGAGTCTACCTGACTGAAATTCATAATTCCACTGTGATTAAGCTCTTAGGCCTTTACAGGCTAGTGAGAGGAGGCAGCAACTCATGTGCCCCCCTAAATCCAGACACCGCCAGTCACCTACCATGGTGCTTCATGGAACCCATATTTGGCCACCACAACAGGAATCTTGCCCCCAGTCTCTGCTCCTAGGACCCACGCTGTGATGTGCAGCCAGTGCTTGTGTAACTGTGGGAGTTAACAGCGCTGAGTGGGCAGACGGATTGGTGAGTGCACCCTTAAGGGAAGGACACCTTCAGTGCACTGCTTGTATCTGACTGATGTTTGGCCTATGGCTAATGGTCTCAGAATGGGAACAAGAGCCCCATAGGTGAGGGAAGGCAGTGGTCGTTGTTTGAAGTCTTAAGAGGAAGTCCCTGCAGAGCATGTAGGCTGCCCTTGTGTCATTTCAAAGGCATGACGGTGATAGGATTTTAGTAGCACCAGCCCATAGAACTTTGCACAATGGTAGAAATATTTTATATCTATGTTAGTGTGGCTCCACCAACCGCGGATGGCTATGGGACACTTGAAATATGTCCAGTGTGATAGGGGAACTAAATTTTTAATTTGATATTGAACTCATTAAAGTTTAAATAGCTCTGCATGTCTAGTGCCACCCATATTAGCATGATCTAAGAATTGTAGTTTCTAAATTTCCTCCTGTCCTCTGGGAAATATGGGTTAAAGCTCCTTCAGATTTAGCTCTTTAAACTGTCTTCCAAGGATAGATATATTTGGGGTTGGAGACTAAAGAGAAGCCTCATTCTTCTTCTGTTCTTCCTCCATCTCTCCTCCTCCTCTTCCTCTTCTTTCTCTTCTTCTCAAACAAGAAGCTAAGTTCACATAGTCCTTTCCCAACCTTACCAGTCTCCCACCCCCTTCTTCCTCTAACCTATCATTGAAAGACATGGATTTTAAAACAGGTCTTCAGGTTTAGGCCCAACCCCTAAGATGTTAGCAATAAATGTGCTCTTTTCCTTATGTTTATCTCGTGTTAAGAGCTGTTCAGTAATGTATTGGACACAGGATTGGATGTTATACCCATCCTTAAAGAGTGAAACCTGTCATTCCAGCACTGTGGGAGGCAGAGGCAGGAGAGTCAGAGGTTCGAGCTCAGCCTGAGCCACTTAGAAAGACCCTGTCTCAAATAAAGGATGAAAAGTGACTGGAGATGTAGATCAGAGCGAAGGTCCTATGTATAATCCCCTATATCACAAAATGTTTTTGAAGAAAATTAAAGAGTTAATCTGGGCACAGTGGCACAAACCTGTAGTCCCAGCACTCTGGGAAGCTAAGAAAGGAGGAACGCGAGTTTGAGCCTAGTCTGGGAAACTTAGCAAATCAGTGAGACCCTTTCTCAAAATAAAAATTTAAAAATAGGCTGCAGATGCAACACTGTTTAGTCCCCTAGTAATACCCATACTCATACAAAAAAGTAATATTCTGGTAAGGGAAATGCAGTATTTTCTAAATTATGTTCCAAGCCAGCTCACACTTGATGAGTGCTCCTGGGAAGGCATGCCGGTCAAACACATGGGGACAAGACTCCCCTTGCAAACACGTTGTCTGTGCTCACACAGTAAAGTTCCAGAAAGTCCATCTGTATAGAAATCTGCATGTGTTTCTTTAGCCCAACTTTTCTGTGACTCACTTTGGTCACAGAGTCCTTTTGTGTCCCACAAATGCTGGCAGTAATGTTAGACAGCACAGGTACTCAGAGCAGATTGGGTGATGCTCCTGAGAACCACAGGTATGGACACGGGGTGTGATCACGAACCCTAACATGTCAGCTTCATTGGGTTAAGAAAGGCCTAGCAGAGTAGCAGAACATACTCTGCTCCTAAATGTCAGGGTAAGTCATGGCCTTGGGGACTACACCTGGTCTCTCTCTTGTTTCTCCCTGCCTCTGCTTCCCAGCCACCATGAACACAGAAGCTTTACCCCACATACCCTTTCATTGTGCTCTTCCTGCTGGAAGCCAGCTGACTGCACACCGAATTTTCTGGAATCGTGAGCTAAATCAAACCTTTTCTCCTTTAAGTTGTGGGTGTTGAGAGTCGAGTTTCAGCAGCTATTTGAGCTTATGATGCAGAAGCCATGAGCATGTAGGAGACTTTGGACTCTGAGTTTTGACTTTCTGCTGGCTTTGTGGTAATAGATAATGTCGGGACAGTGAGCCAGTGTTCCCGATCAGCTATCCTAAAGAAGTAAACAACTAATGCTTTACAATGTGAAGTTGTGGTTTTTGCTAGGTTAGGAGTTTTAGCTATGCTTTTGACTTAAGATAATACCAATTACAGTGAGTTACACATATATGAGTTCATCATAAGTCAGCAGGCACCCACATGGCCATCAGTATCACTTCACCTGCTTTCATTTTCTCCCACTCATCACTGGATGATGTGACACAAACCTAGTTTTCCTTACCTTTCTGTCCCTCCCCTACCAAAATCTAAGCTTAGGAGAGAGAGAATAAGACCTCTGATTACCACTTCAGTAGCCCCAAGATGCAGGTAATCAACATGTGTTAACTGAATACAGAAATGAGGAGACATCTCAACTGGGCTTTGAAGCAGGAAGGATTTTGATGAGCAAAAAAAAAAAAAAAAAGAGAGAGAGAGAGATAATCTTTCTAGAAGGAAGGAGAGGCACAGAATAGCAGCTTCAGGGAGTCATGTAGAAGCCGGATTTGTTGAAGAATGGGATTCCGGTAGTGGGAGATAACGCTGCAAGGAGAGGTTGAGGCCAGATCGTGGAAGGAGGAAGAGGAGAGCTGGCTGGAGTCGCTGGAGTAATTCCTAACCTGGGCGAGGTGGGGGAGGCACCTTGGTATCTGCAGGGGATGCTGAGTTCTCTGCTGGGAAAGAGGCAGTGTGGCAGGGGTCGGGTCTCATCTTGCTGGAATTCTGGCCAGGGCTCAAGCCCACAAGCATCAGGCATATTAAAGACACACACACACACACACACACACACACGATATAAAAGCGGTGATCAAAATACACAGCCAATGTGGGCATTTTTAAAGAAGTCACTTTTGTGAGTGACAGATTGCCATTCAATTGCTCAAAGTACTCCCCCTCCAAACATAGTTATTTCATTGTCATGAACATTTTCTGAAGCAGTCTGGAAGACTTTTTTCATGAATGTTTTTATAAAATATGATCAAAAATAGGCTGCTGAGTGCTGAACAATGAAATGGCAGGCTTGTCGAAACATGATGGATGTCCTCATCCCCACTGGTGCCCGGATCTACTGCTGTGAAGCTTCTAGTTCTTCCCTGGAGTCAAAATCATGGCAAAAGGCAAACACTTTGAGTTGATTAGGACATCAAGGTCACCATGACAGGGCAACCAAAGACCTTTATGAAACAGGACCTACAGAATGGCTTCAGAAAGTGGGAGTAGAGATGAGATACATGCATTTTCAGGGGAATTAACGATGCTGCAGCTTTTCATGATACTTATTTTTGAATGTAAACATTCACTGTCTTTATTCACCACACCTCATGTGCATGGCATCTAGGTTCAGATTGTGGCTACAAAGTGAACTTCCTTCATTCAGTAGCATCAGTGTGGAAGCAAAACACAGAGCAGGAAGCCTGCGTCCAGGCGGGGGCTCTCCACGGACGCTGTCCTTACAGCACTGGGGACCATTCACTGAGGAGGGAGTCGGAATGGGACTGGCAGCTGAAAATAAGGGGTCAAGTTTGTGGGGCTTAAGTTTATTTTTGAACTTCTGGTAGCCCGGGAAAGGAAAGAGAAATCCTTTCTTTTCCGTTCAGTGTCTATATCCTGCTAAATGGTTCCTCCTTGTATTTCCTTTGTGTGCCCATAGATGCTGGGCTCTTTCAGCTCTGGGGAGGGCCCAGGTCCCCATTTCTCTAGGACAGTGGGTCAGCGCTGAAGTCCAAAGCCTGTGCTCACCCCTTAAGGTAGGGCATCCTGTGTGTATGTTTAGTTAATAATGCTTTCAGGGAATGGGCCTTGCCAGAGTCTGTGACTGCTGTACTTCTGCAATCAGTCAGCTCACTGGGGAAGGGCCTGCAGAGGCTACGGTCCATCTTTAGTAGAGTGGGGCTTTAAATATCTAGGAAGTGCACAAGGGGGGAATACGTAACCAGGCAGAACTCTGAAGGAACCAAGGAATACTGCATAAGGGTTTACCTTGACTGTTCTAGAACCAGACAGAACTGGGTTCAGATCTCACCTCCAATCTTGCCTGAAGGTGAGACTAGCAATTAAACAACGGGGCTGCCTCCTGGAGCTATTTGTAGCACCAGCTGGGATAATGTTTGTAAAGTCAAGTAGTCTATTTCTCGTGCATCATAAATACCCCACAAACACCACTGTTGCACACTCGCTGGTTGCTCTTACTGAGCTCTTGCTCATCTTTGTATCTTCCTATATTGATGGATACTCAAATAAAACATATTTCACATGAGAGGACAATAATATTGCTCCGTAACATTTTTTTTTGTCCTTCCTGGACATCAAGAAGACTAAGCTGCCCAGCTTCCCTTGTGGCTAGACAGAGTCGTGAGACTTGTTCTGGCCAGCGAAAAGTGAGTGGAATGTGTCACTTCTGGCTAACGGTGTGAAAGGTCCTGTTTGGGAGTCTTTTCTGCCCTGCAAGAGTACCCTGGACTCACGAGCTGAGAGCACTGTGTCCCGAGGTGCTTTAGCTCAGTGAACCCTCAGTGTTAAGCAGCTGTGTGGGGCAGAATCCTTCTTTGCATTCACACACACCACACTGGATAGATAATATGGGCCAGAAATGCAAGTAAGCTACTGAGAACTTTTGTTTATATATGTATTGTATTCTGTCTCGACTCATGAAGCCCATTAGTCAACAAATTCCCAGGATCACATTTCAAACAACAAAAACAATGATCTCAATTTATATGGAAATTAATGTTAGGGCTCATGCAATTATGATCATAACCCTGTTTGTACTATTGAGAAATTATAACTCTTCCTCTAACAAACACAGAGATCATTTTAATCAAAGCAGGGTGTTGCTCTGTAATGCTGTGTGTTCAGCAGATAGATTTCGGATTTAGTTCTTGGAAATGTTCATTGTAGATAAATTTGGGTCTTACTGTAAATCTGTAAGTAGGGCAAAGCCTACAAATGCAATATCTATATACATACATATATGTATATGTGTGTGTATATATATATACACACAAAGATGTATGTGTGCCGGTTGTTAATATTTATTAATCTAATAGTTCAGACTAAAGATAAATCCTGTTCAGCCTAGAGTTCTAAGAATGCCATTGCAGTCATGCTAATTGGCACAGGCCTGTTATTCCAGAACTCTGGAGGCTGAGGCTGAAGGATTACAAGTTCAATCCCACCCTGGGCCACTTAGCAACTCACCAAGACCCTGTCTCAAAATCAAACCTAAAAATAGGCCATCAAGGTAGGTGAATGTGAAGACCCTGAGCTCTATCCCCAGTACCTCACACACACACACCGTTGCACAATTAGTCATTTTTGAGAATTTGTGCTATTGGCCAGCATGGGCCGGCATTGATCTGTTACGCATGTAGAAGGCATATGGGGTCCTCTTCCCTCACCTGAAAGTGGGAGGGCATCCAACAGAAAAACATCCTAAAGAGGAGTACAGAACATACTGACTAGAGTAGCAACCCCAGACTTGATCGTGCATCAGCGCCACCTGGTGATCTTGCCCGGCTCCTCCCCAGCACTATGATTCTGTGAGCCTGGGGCCGGCCAGCCTCCATCGTTTGCATTTATAACAAGCTTCCAAGTAATGCTGGTTCTGTAGCGGCAGGAAGCACACTTGGAGAACCACTCCTCAGAGCTTCAGTTGTTGAAATCTATGGGCTCTTTTGGTCTGTGGTTCAGTAGCACTGCCTCAGCTGTACACTGAGTGTCTCGCGAGATTCCCAGGTGAGCTGGGCTCACGGCGAGGTCTGGGAAGCACTGCTCCAAAGGAAAGAGAAGTGTTTTCCAGCACAGCCTGTGGGCCCCTTCTCTCTGCTATCTACCTTCACTCCCAGAGCCCTTGGCTAGGTCTGGATTAGCACCTGATCCCACTCAGCACTGCTGCTTTAGCCTGAGTACAATCTTCTTGCCATTATGACACGCCAGAATAGGTTTTAAAACAACTCTCAGTGTGTGCCTGTAATTCCAGCACTCTCAGGGGCTGAGGCAGGAGGATTGCAAGTTTGAGTCCAGCCTGGGAAACTTAGCAAGAGCCTGCCAAAAACCAAAATGGGGCCGAGGGGAAATAGGTCAGAAAAAAGGTCCTGGGTTCAATCCCAAGTACCACACACACACATACACACATACACACCCCTGACCCAAGCACAGAGTATGACTGCCAAAACTTTGAGTCCGTGTTGTATAGGATCTGTCTAGCATGCAATTTTAGGCCAGACATAGGTATTATGCGTGTGTGGTACTGAGGATTGAGCCCAGAGCCTCCGCACTGAATTACATCCCCATTCTATGGTTTTTTTTTTTTAATTTTGATTTTTGAGACATAGTCTCTCTTTAATTGCTAGGTTACCCAGGCTACGCTTCAATGTATTTGCAATCCTCCCGCTGTGGCCTCTCAGAGTCTGAGATGTACCACCAGGCCCCTCTTGACATAAGCTATTTGACCAGTTGCCTTTGGTTTAATGACATTGTCCCCTCCCTGTGTGGCTTATGACACAACCCTCTGCCTCCTTGTGTCACTGCCTAAAGCCCAACACACCTGTGGCTGTTGACCGTGATAATACTCAATGGCCAACATCTGAGTCAGGTGAGCAATGGCCCCGTTTGCACGTGTTTTCCTTAAATGAGCCAATCTGCAAATCCTGTGGGAAGGCTACAGGATAAGCTTTCAAAAGGCGCCATCCCACAGCCTCTCTCTCCCAACCTCCGGCTGGCCGCTGGCTCCCTGTGGCCTCTAGACTTCTCCATCAGCTTCCTACTGGCATTCCTCGCCTCTCTGGGTCTGTAAGTAAGCTGCTTCTTGTTTCCTGTGTTTCGTTTCCACCTCCTCATGGTGTCTCACCTGATGGACATACCGGAGTCCAACTCTCCAACCTAGGGCTCTCCTGGAAAAGGGCTATTGTGCCTTGTGGCCGCCCCCTGGAGAAAAACTTCACACCCAAATTAGGGGAAATGGTGACAGTGGCCTGTGACACTTGAGAATAAAGACATAGCTGTAATGTCTGGATTTAGGGAGTCCACACTTGACTGTGTGACCCTGGACAAGATTATTTAACCTGAGTTGCAATTTCCTCATCTGAAAAGTGGAGACAGTGGTTATTTTGAAGGTTTGCTTTAAGGATTAAATGAAATAATGGAATGCCTTTAGCACTGGGCCTGACACTTTAGAAAAATTTATAAAGAAAATCATTGTTTTAAAGTCATATTTGAATTGTTTCACTCTTATTCCCATCCTGTTGGGCAAATTGTCACCTCTTTGAACCTCTTTCTTCGCTTTTCCTTGTAAAATATGGCGGTCTATGTCACATCCAAGATAGGGGGTAAGGAATATTTGAAATCGTTCAGAAAGTGGGCAGCTTGGGTGATTCGGACTCATTGAGTAAATACAAGCTGAGTGCAAGCTATGCATGAGAAACTGTAGATACGGTGACCAAACTGGCTCTTTCCCCATG
Organism: Ctenodactylus gundi; assembly: GCA_004027205.1. Taxonomy (NCBI): domain Eukaryota; kingdom Metazoa; phylum Chordata; class Mammalia; order Rodentia; family Ctenodactylidae; genus Ctenodactylus; species Ctenodactylus gundi. The sequence goes on along the minus strand of PVKB01002485.1, from coordinate 258,873 downwards.
TGGCCAACCATCCGACGGGGGAGACCCATGGTAACCTCACCACTATAGGAATAGGCATAGAGTGTTGCCTGCCACTGAAGTCTCAAAGCAAAAGCAGTACAGGGAACTCTAAGAGTACAGAGAAAAGGCAGATCCGGGTGGGAGAGACTAATCTTCGTCCAGACGAAGGAGGGAAGTAGCGCCCACAGGAAGCTCTGGAGCTAGGTGTGCTGGAAGACCCCAAAGAGGACAGACAGATGGCCGCAGGCAGGGAGGAGCCACGGGAGGAGAGGCTGGGAGCAGGCTGAGGCCCCGCCATTGGTGGGTTGGGGGAGTGACCTCATTAAGAAATTTGGATTTTGGCTTCCATAGTGAGCTAAACCTCCTAGTCCATTAGGAAGGCTCCCTGAAGGCTTCTTGGGAAACCGCATCTTCCTTGCCACGTTTTCGAAAATCGGGTTTACGTGGCAGCTGCTGCCGGGGAAGCTTTGTGTTTTGTGATTCTAAGTCTCGCTACCAGCTGCCTTTCCTCCGAGAACTCTGTTTACCTAATTGGGTTAGGCTGGTGCGCAGACAAATGGGCTGTGATATGATAAATGGCCCGTGAAAGGAGAGGGAGAAGGCGCGGGATCCTAATTTCCATTCCATCCTGGAAGAAAGGGAAAAAGGTTGCCAGCTGCGCAAAAACACCAGCTCCCAAGCAGGTTTCTGATTGTCAGTCTGCTGGGAGCTAATCCTGTCAGCGTGACCCGCCCGAGTGTCAATCACGCACAATTATGTACCAGGCTTCCTCCTAAGACACACACGTGCTTTCTAAATATCTCCCTAAACTCCACAGAGGCAGAGCTGCCGGCTGGTCTCATTTTGCAATTAAAGAGTCATCCTTGAGGAACTGCTTTACTATTCTTTATTTTGTGTTGTGGGATTGCAAGTTTCCTCAAGACCTTGCTTCCAGGTGGGAAATGCCACCTCACCTTGTCACCCGGGACACCTGACAGGTTGGCGCCGGCGGGCCTGTTTCTATGTTGGCTACTTGTGCACATTCTTCAGCAGGCCTGTAATCTCAGCACTCTGCCTGTTTCTATGTTGGCTACTTGTGCACATTCTTCAGCAGGCCTGTAATCTCAGCACTCTGGGAGGCTGAAGCAGGAGGATCACAAATTCAAACCCAGCCTGAGCAATTCAGTGACTTAGGGAGACCCTGCCTAATATACATAAATTACTTTAACACAGGGCTCGGAGGTAGCTCAATGTGAAGCCCTGGGTTCAATTCGCGGTATCAAAACTAAAACACCCAAATTTGAAGCAGGGCTGTTTCCGTTTCTTTTTTAATACAACGTCATTGGTTATATTGGAATAGATATCATTTTACCAAGGCTTCTTCCAGAACCAGCCATAGGTTGGGAGCAGGGGTATCCAACCCTAAGGCCAGGGTCTGTGGCCTGTTAGGAACCAGCCCAGACACAGGAAGTAAGGGGCCCACTGCACTGAGGCCTGAGGCTCGCTTCCTGTCAGGGCTCCCACCAATCCTGTCATTATTTTACTATGTATTGCAATGTAATAATGATTAAAGTGCACAGTAAGTGTCACGCAGCCAATCATCCCCAAGCCATGCTCCCTACGTGCAGCTGTGGAAAAATTGTCTTCCACAAACCCCATCCTTGGTGCTGAAAACGTTGGGGACTGCTGCCTTAGGAAGCCCTAAAATCTAGGAAAGTAATGGTGCCCAGCTCTTTGTTGAAGTCACCCCAAGAACTACCACATTTGTGTCTCTTACTGACGGGCTATTGAGCCAGGACTCTTCCCAAGTCTTGACCTGTCCATCACCTGCTGAGATCTGTGCCTCTGTGCTGGGGTCGGAAGGACAGCCCCTCTTCAGCACCTCAGAAGTGTGGGTGCTAACCTTGGTTTTCAAAGCCACTGACATTTACTGACTTTGAGAAAACCATTTAGCCTCTGTGAAACTTTCATTACCCCCTTCATGAGAAAGGTCTTTCTGCTGAAATGTTGGCAATACCAAAGGCCATAACATGAGTGAAAGCCATCTGTAAAGGGATCTCCATATCTAGGGAAGGGAGGTGGTTCTGCACTCAAGCCTCCTCCTGTTCTCTGCACTGACCTAGAAGTCAGCACTGCCCCATAATCCTTGTCCATCCCCATAACCACAGGGACACCCCAGGGTGCATGTGCTCGCTCTCTTTCACCCTTCATGGGTCCCAACTGATATCACTCGTTGAACCCAAGACTCACAGGGTTCAGGTCTGTCTTACACAACATTTTGACAGCCAATCGCAACGCAGAGAATTCAGTACAGTGGGCCGGTGATGTAAGATCACCTGCCTGAGTGTGAGCCACCCTTTGGGGCCTCTGCTAAGTCTCAGGATGGAAGGGAGGGCTGGACATGGAACGATCATGTAGGTAGAATCAGCAGCAAGTACATGCGTGTGTATGAGTGTGAGAGAGATCTATCTGGTACCAGGGAGTGGAGCAGAGGGCCTTTCTACTAAGTTACGCCCCAATACTTTTAATCACTCAGGTTGGGCTCAAATTCCTGATCTTCTTGCCTCACCCTCCCAGGTTGTTGGATTACAGGCATGTGCTAGCACACTCCTCTACGAGGTATGCTTTTGCACAAGTACATTTGTCTCTGGAGAGGGTGCTGTGGGATAGCCATTGAAGGTCACAATGCTCAGCTCTGCAGTCAGCACGTCAATCTCTCTGCATTCATCTGTTTTTAAACCTCCCTCTTTGTATCGTACTGGTTATATTGGATTAAGGACCACCCTATGTCAGTTGTCCTCATATTAATGAGTCACATCTGCAATGACCAATGTCCTTATTTTTATGTTACTTTTAGGGATTAGGGCCTCAATATGTGAATTTTGGGAAGATTCAATATAATCTGTAACAGTGTTGAGCCACACTGGTCATATGACTCTAGTGAAAAACACTTCTGCTTTAAGCAAGTGACTTTTGAGGTTGGTTTGTAACAGCAATTTCTCAGGCATTCTGATTAACACGGGACATTACCCCATAGCACAGTGTGTGGCATTAAGTCGTCAGCTTGTTTGTAGGCAGGTGGGAAGCTGTCAGCAGCACTTCTGGCAGCTGGACTCTCCCTGATGTGGCCTTCTTTTTTTTACCCCACATTTTATTGATATGTATACATGCAAACTTCAAGGTTTACAATGGAGTTGAGCATTTTGTGCACATACGTATCTTGTCAAGGTGACAAGGGCTTTCCCACTCTCCTTTTGTCCCTCCCCCTACCCACTCCACCCTCCTCCCCCACCCTACTCCCCTCTTTCACTTTGTCTTTCATCTTAAGTTCCATAGGTGTTGTGATCTGGGTCTCTCATATCAGAGAGACCATTTGATATTTCACCTTCTGCTTCTGACTCACTTCACTAAGCATGATGTTCTCTAGTTTCTTCCATTTGCCTGCAAAAGCCTCCACGCTGTTGGACTTTAGAGATGCATAGTATTCCATTGTGTATAAATACCTCAGTTTGTGTATCCATTGGTCTGTTGATGGGTATTTTGGTGCCTTCCATGTTTTTGCTATTGTTAGTTGTGCTGCTATGAACATGGGTATACATCTATCTCTGTTATGTGTTGTTTTGGTCTCTTTTGGATATATTCCCAGGAGGGGTGTCGCTGGATTGAAGGGGACATTTACTTCTAGTCTTTTAAGAGATCTCCATACTGTTTTCCAAAGTGGTTGTACGAATTCACATTCCCACCAGCAGTGCAGGAGGTTTCTTCTCCCTGCAGCCACGCCAGCACTGATTGCTATTTGATTTGTTGATATAGGCCATTCTCTCTGAGGTGTGGTGTGGCCTTCTTGCACAGCCTCATGACAGGAAAGCACATGGTTGAGTACCTGATGACTCTAGGAGTCCTCCTCTAACTCTGTGTCCATTGTGTTGCTGATAACCCCGCAGACTGGGTAAGTTATAAAGAAAAAAGATTAATTTCTACAAGGCCAAGGAGCCATGTCTGCTGAGGGCCTTCTTACTGACAGAATCCCAGGGCACCAGAGGGCATCGTGTGGCAAGAGACAAGGTGCATCTCTTACCACATATGTGTGTGTTCTGGTCTCCGTCCCTCTCACGAAGTCTCCAGTATCCAACGATAAGGATGGGCTCTAGCCTGATGAGTTTCTATAACCCTCATCACCCGCCAAAGGCCCTACCTATCTCTAAACACAGTACTCAAATTTAAGACCCACCTCTTGTTTTGTTCTGATTTGGTTTGTGGTGCTGAGGATCAAACTCACAGGCACTCTGTCGCTGAGATGCCAACCCTTTTCATTTTTAAAATTTTGAGACAGTGTCTCCCTGAGTTGCCCAGCGGGACTTGAATTTACAATCCTCCTGCCTTGCCTGTGTCAGTGCCGAGGTGATAGATGTTTCTCTACACCAGCCTTAACGTCGGCTTGCTTCCTCACCCGCAATGTGGAATAAACTCCAACATGAGTTTTAGAGAGACAAACCATATTGTTCCGCAGTTGTGTCTCAGAACCCTCACAAGACCAAGGCAGGGGCAAAATACTCTTTTCTTCAGACCAGTTAGTAGTTAATCCACTTGTTACCATTAGCAAGTCAAAGGTGGGTCTCCAGAGATCTTGGAGTCTATGGAAACTACTGATGGATGACTAAATTGGGAACTCAGCAAGTGGAACGAGCTCTTGCCCCAGGTCTTGCCATTCGCTGTGAGGCAGAGCTGGAAATCGGACCCACACCTGCTGTCTTAAGTTTGGAGACAGATGTTTGAGCAAATAGTATCAGCCAAATACACTGTCCGACTCTGAGTTGCTTCAGCATCAGGCGTGGAATTTAGTGTAGGTAGAAATTCTGTGAGATTGAATGTGAAAGAAATCTCTTGCTGTAATAAAACCAAGCACTTGAACTGGGGTGAACTGAGCCATATGTTATAAGTATAAAACACATGAAAAATTCCAAAGGCTTAAAAATTTTATGATCTGTCAGTGCACGTTGAAATGATGGACATGGGTAGGATGTAGCGTTGAAATTTCTTTTTCTTTTTGCTTTTTAAATGTGGTTGCTGGAAAATTTAAAGTCACATTCAGCCTGTGATTTTACAGGATCGTTCTGAATTAAGGGGACTGAGAAAGTGTAGATTCTAGGACTCAATTGCAGATCAACTGAATAGGCTCTTTGGTTGTGAAGTTGAAGAATGTTGATTTTGCAGTGATTTCTGAGTAATTCTGTTGCAGAGAAAAAGTTGAGGTTAGAATGTGGCACCAATTTGCGGCAGTGACTGGGGGCCACCCCTTAAATTCGCCACAGTCAGCACTCGCCGCCCTTCTTGTCCTCCACACTCTGATGTGGGATGTGCCTTGACATATGCAAAACAAAAGTCAACACAAATGAGAAAAGACAAAAAAAGCGTGAAATATTTCTGTTTACTGACGTCTCAAACTTGTGTAGGCAAGAACGGAAATCACCTTTCTTCCACAAGTACTCCTGCCTGTTTTTCTTGAAAAACCGAATTCTTTAAGTGTTTGGGAGGCCTTGGGCAGGAATCCTAAGGAGATAATCCCTCTGCTTCGTCAGGACAAGAGTGGGGCCATGGCTCAGTCCATCTGGCGTGGGAATTAGAATCTCCAGTTCCCCGCCCCTCTGTCTCACTGTGGCTCTGGAAGGATTTCTCAGTGATGGCTTGAATCTTGTCAAGTGTTTTCAGAGACCTTTTGTTAGAAACGGCGCATAGCAATCTTCCTGTCCAAAGGATGGACTTGGGAGGCATGGACGACAGGGTATGAGGCTTTAATTTCCTTTTGCAAAAGGGTGTCCTTCCCACGTGCAAGTGGATTAAAGACCGGCAAGCATGGTCGGGGGGACCTTTTTCCTAACTCGCAAGGCCCTCCCCCCGCCGTTTCCCATTGGCGGGATTCACAGTCTTCCCGGGCAGGTCTAAAACATTGGCTCAGGGCCACGTTCATCACAATGTCATTACTCAGGGCCAAGTTTATCACAAAGTCACATCCTAATCCCTCCTCCCTCCTTTCTGCCTCTGCCTGGTCACCTGATCGGGTATGGTGCAAAAATGTAAAGATCTGCCATCTTGAACAATGTGCCCCCGTTACCGCTAGGTGACGCTCACACTTTGAAGTTAGACTTTGGTAAAGCCTCCTAAAAGGACCAAGGTACTCCTCTTTGAAAAACAAAAGTTAATGATTGGTGATTATTTATTTTAAATATTTAAAAAATATTTATAATCTGGACTATACCCCTGTTACTTCTTAACAGTACACAAGGCAGAATAAGTTTCGCATATTGGATTAGATTTAGGATCATCTTTGTTCTGATCCATAGACAGTATTCATTGCTAAATTTTTTTGTGGCTCAAGGATTGAGCCCAGGACTTTCACACTAGGCTACACTCCCAACTCCCATCCCCACTGCCCCCCCCCCCCCCCCCCCCCCCCCCCCCCCCCCCATCCCCGACCCCTTGCTTTTGAGACACGATCTCATTCAATTTCTAAAGAGCTCAGGCTGGGGTTGAATTTGTGGTCCTTCTGCCTCAGCCTCCTAGAGTGCTGAGATTATAGGCCTGGGGCATCAGGCCTGGCTCATTATCCTCTTATAAGGAGTGCCTGGGGAAATCCTTTTTTTGGAAAATATAAGACTTTCAGAGATCTTTCCACTTGGGAGAAACTCTATTAAGTCATTAGACTATCCCTAATGTCACAGGAGTCTCAGATATAAAGCTGGCAGATGTGACCTGGTTATAACACAGCAGTTGGACTCGAGGCATCAAGGTTGAGTTGGAATTGATGAGACTATATTTGTTTGGTACTGCTGTGTAAGACATGACCACAAACTAGGTGGCTTAAAGTGACACATGTTATGATCATAGTCTGGTCTGGTGACTTCCTGCTTAGGGCTCACGGGGCTCTGGGCATTATTTGACTATGGGCTGCTCTTTCCAGCTTGGTCTAGGTGTTGGAGGAATTGTGTTTCTTAGGGTTGAAGGACTCTGCTTACCCGACGGCTGTGGGCAGGGCTTGCTGTCAGCTACCAGAGGCAGAGCCCTCCCTTGCCTTTGAGCTTGCAAGACCTCACCTGACGAATCTTTCCTGTTCTTAGGAAGGCTCACGTGATAAACTCAGATTCACGTGAGACAACGGCCCTTTTAATTAACTGGTCAGTTAGCTGATTATATTCCATATCCTACACCATAGGGAGGGCTTGATAAAAGGCACAAACCACTGGGGGTGCAGGGATCTTTGAACCCTAAATACCATAGTCTGTGCTCTGCCTCCCCTCAACAAATACCTCAAACTTCCTCCCAAGGTTCCCAAGAGTATTGTGCCATTGTGCCCAGCTAGACTCCAAGATCTTGATAGCCTAAGATGTGGTCATCTAAACCACGTTTGTTATAGTGTCCCATTCTACCCTTCAGCTGCACAGAGTCCATGGAGAGGACATTGTGCAGCTGTGTGCAGAAAGCAGTGGGACCCTTGGGTGTTTTCTTAACATACCCCTTCTTTCAGAGCAAGGAGCTAGCTATGGCTTTAAAAATGAAAAAAAAAAAAAAATTCTCCCAGTGATGCTCATGTCTTGGAACATTAGACCCTTCCTGACGTGCTTGGGCAGCCAAAGCTTGCCATCTTCACCTTCATGGGACTGGATTTTGCACTCCCCTGCCCACCAAGCTGATCCTAAAAGAGTTGAACTACACAGTACCAGTGTTGATAGAGGAGGGTTCTGTCTGGACTCTTCTGCAGCGACTGAACTTGTAGCACATGGGCCTGTCCACTTCCTGCTGGCTCCTGATGGAGCTCCTGTCCTCCCAGGAGAACAGAAGACCTGTTTATGCAGATATATTGAAATTGGGACAACAGCCACGACAACCGTCCCTTCTCTCCCATTGGTCTTTACTGGCCTCTGCCTGGAGCATGAGATGGTAGCCGTTTGTCTCCCCTTTCTGCTAAGGTCCCTCTCTTTTCATTCATGCTGGCTTTCCGGGGGAAGTAAAGGGACGTCTTTAAGGTGTGTTTCTATTTTTTGCAATTATTCCTGAGTCTCTGACTCAAGGTGAATGTCATTTGTCCAATGGGGAAAGGCCTACTTCGCAGTCCCCTGAAACTAGGGGATAGTCTTCCATCATATTACAGCAATAGCCTAGATTTAAGAAGAAATACCATGTCTTGATTCTTCAATATGGCCTGTAGTCTTTGGTAAATATACGCAGAGTCTGTAACATCAGTATGATTTTTGACTTTCAATAATGTGTGTATGGATGTATGTGTACAGATGGAGTACACTTTCCCACATAAAGGAATGCCATGCTTCCTTCTGGAAAACTTGGAGAATAAAGTATTAGTCAAGGAGAAAGGTGATCCCAGTGCCATCACACAGAAAGGACTAAAATATTTAAAATTTTTGTGATAGCTTAAAAATCATTTTGACTCGCATACATTGAAAGGAGTTTTTTTAGTGTCTAAATTTGAAATATCCTCGAATACATAGGCAGCTATGCATTCTGCTTCAGTCATTAAATATGATATATCATTAATGTAGCTTTGGACCATATTTTTGAAGAAAATTATTTGAAATTGCCAGGCAAAAGCTGCATTTATTGGTGGGTTGAAGTCTGAGTTGGTTTTTGTTTTTCTTTAGGCTGGAATTATGTCATGAAAGTGATGACAATGACAATAATACCAATTACAACCTCTCAAGGAAATCGTCCTTTCTCTTGTCTAGCTATTGAGTCCCTGTAGGTGAATAATTACTGACCTTTACATATTCAATATGGAATATGGGGGGCAGGAAGGAATTTACACTTCTGGTATTTTCTCTGATTTTAACTGAGAAACAAGGTGGCGCCACAGAACGGAATTTTCCAGTATGAACCCCAAGGATTTGACTTCCAACTCCATTTTTTGTAGACTGTGTGACTTTGGGCAAGCTACTTGTCCTTTCTGTTTCTTATCTGTAAAATGTATGTAAAATCAGCAATTATGTCATTGGATTGCTCTGTAGGTCCAATGTGACAATATTTAGATAATTTTGGAATAAACATTAATCATGGTGGATCTTCTTAATAGGTAAATGTTCCTCTGTTTCTCCTCCTTATCACCATGAATTGTCCCCATCATTTTTATTTTTCTTTTTCATCTTTTCTCTCTACAGTATGGAAACGTATCAAAAAAGCAGAGGTTCCATTATAATATATATCTTGTTTTATCTCCATCTGGATAGTGTGACAGTTAAATACAATTAAGGTGGCCTTGGGGGCTAGTGAAGTACACTTTTTGGTGTGTCTGGGTATGTCACGTAAGCATGACATTGAGGTGACATCGGGTCCCTCACTCTTTCCTCTCTGGCTCTGTTCCCCTACTCTGCTTCCTAGCTGCCATGAAATGACAGCTTACCAGAGGGCTGTGGGCAGGGCTTGCTGTCAGCTACCAGAGGCAGAGCCCTCCCTTGCCTTTGAGCTAGCAAGACCTCACCTGACGAATCTTTCCTGTTCCTAGGAAGGCTCACCTGATAAACTCAGATTCACATCCTTCTGCTGTGATGATCTTGCCCGGAAGGCAGCCAACCATGCACTGAACCCTCTGAAAGCATGAGCCAACTTCTCCTTCTCTTAGTTGCTATTTTGTATCAAAAATAGAAAATCTAACTAGTACACATATTTAATTGTGATTCTTGATGACTATTTTTGTTCTTGTTTCTTTCCTCCTTTGTCAGTAGAAGATAAATATTACTCTAAAACAATTTTAGTCATTGCTGCAAGTGACAGAACAGTTTTGTACACAATAGTTGTATAATAACACTACCATGTTATGAGTTTATTGCTCACACATACTAGTTAATCTGTTTTATCACACCAGCATTATACTTCGGACATGCATGGCCTGAGGTGAATGTGGCCAGTCACCATACCACCAAGAGGCTCGAAATCTAAGTTATATTTTGCGTGAATGATGTACTCAAAGAGTCATTACCCTTTAGATATGTGTACTTTTTTTTTCTGATTTGTGGTACTGGGCGGGGGGTGGTCAAACCCAAGTCCTCAAGCATGCTTGACTGGCAAATATTCTGCCCCTAAACTACATCCCCAGCCCTTTTAATTCTTTTTGTTTGTTTTGAGATGAGGTCTTACTAAGTTGCGCAGGCTGGCCTCAAACTTGGAATCCTACTGCCTCGGCCTCTTTAGTAGCTGGGATGATAGGCGTGTGCTACTGCTGCTGGATACTTTTTTGTTTTTGTTTGTTTTTTGCACAAAGACTTTCCAAAAGCATTAATCTGTTCACTTTTATTAGTTTTTTAGCTACTAAACTTCCAGTTTGGGGATTGGTGTTTTTCTAGTGTGTGGGTTTTCTTATAAATTTTTATAAAATCAGAGTTTAAAAAGAAAATGGATTCTGAGTTTAGTCTGCATAGAGTGAATTTCATAGCCTACTTGGATTTGCAACTCATACCCTCCTCCTTCTTTTACAAATAAAGTAAAATTGATAATTGGGGACTGCTGAGTAAGAGTAACACCACACAGACAAGTGCAGTGGCACACATCCCAGGACTCTGGGAGGCTGAGACAGGAGGATCTCGAGCTTAAGCCCAGACTGGGCAACTTAGTGGGACTCTGTCCAAAAATGAAGAGGGCTGAAGGCTTCCACCCCATCGTGACGTCCAGGTTGGGGCCCTCTGAGTCCCGGCAGCAGTCCTGACATCATTTTCCTCCCCCTTACCTCCATCCCTTTGTCTTCTCTCTACTCATTTCTTTTTATTAAATGTAAAATCCTTCTACTCAGATATGGTGGGGGGACACACCTCAAATTACTACTACCAGGGCTGAGGCAGGAGGAGCTCTTGTTTAAGGCCCACCTGGGCAATTTAGTGAAACCCTGTGTCAAAAGAAAAATTTAAAAGGCCTGCAATATTACTCGGTGGTAGAGTGCTTACTTAGCACGTGGTGGGCCCTGGGTTTAATCCCTGGCACTTCCATGAATGGATAGATACATTAATTAATAAGTAAATAAATAAAGACATTGTCCACGGCCCTGCTCAAGATCATGACAAAACACTTTTCGGCAAAACGAGGGAACTGCTGCAGGGCTTGCGACAATTCCCACATGTGGTTATCGCTTGTCACCCTGCCACGGGATCAGAATCTCTATTTGCTAATTAGGCAAGGCCGTGTGACGTCTCAGTTTCTGCAGATGAGCCAGGATTTTTACCCTAAACCAAGTCCTCTGCTGTGTTCATGGTCTGCGGCCACCTGGAATTTCATTCTACCTGTGTACATTGGCTTGTTCACTGCCCACTACCGCCTTAAGATGTAACTCCACAGACAAGGGGCGCATTAGGTGTAGGACTGTGTCTCCAGCCACTAAGACTGGGCCTGGTTCATCATTAGGACCCAGTGAATATGTGTTGAATCGATCTGCATGTAAGAATTGATGATGTAATAAATGATGTCCTGCTGCTCATCTTCCTCTGATAAAAAAAAAAAAAAACATAGAGGGGCTGTAGGGATAGCATAGTGGTTAGAGCACTTGCCTAGCAAGAGGAAGGTTATGAGTTCAGTTTCCCAGCACCACATAAGCTGGGTATGAGGGCACACGCCTGTAATCCCAGCATTTAGGAGACTGAGGCAAGAGGATGGCCCTGAGTCTGAGGCCAGCCTGGATTAGAGGACAAAACCCTGACCCCAAAGAAAACCATACCCAAAGCACAAAAACAGACAACCACAGAAGGGCTGTCCTCCTCCCCCAGCCCGGCTCCCCCAACCCACAGTCTGCCAGCAAGTCCATATGTTTTGTCGTTGTAATTCATCTTGAGCCGCCATCACGGCTTCCCCTCACGTCAACGCTGTCACCATCCCTCCTTCTCACCCTTCACACGGAGAACGGCCACGACTTGTCCCTGGCGTCTCCCTTTCCCCCATCTCAGTCCATTCCATCCAATGGTGGCAAAAAAGTGATCTTAAATGTAAAATGCGTCATGTCCACCCTCCACCCACAATCCTCCGACCCCAGGCTCCTGGTAGGGGATCTCAGTTGGCCTTGCAGCCTCCCCAGAGTGGCATGGCAGGTCCTGTCCTTCCCATCAGCATTCCTTGGTGCTTTTCTGATTTGGGCCCATTGGGCTGCGGCTTCATTGTTTTTTCCTCGGTGCCTGGAACGTTGCAAGCTCTTCCCTACCTATGGACCTTTGCACACGTGGTATCTCAGCCGGAGAGTCTCTTCCTTTCTCCAACTCCTCTCCCTGTGAACCGAGATGTCACCTTTGCAGTCTCCTCTCGCCTAAATAGGTGACATTCCTTTCTCTGTCCACCTTGCTTGGGTTTTCTTTCTTGCCTACATCACAGCCAATGATGACTTTTCTGTTGTCTTGACCAGTAAGTATACTGAAGCTATCACGGAGCACAAAGATTTTCACTGGGCACTGAAGTAGGTGCTGGTGTTAGCTTCCTTCTGTTGCTATGACAAATAGCCATAGACATTCTGGCTAAAACCAGAAATGATATTCTCCTAGTGTTCTGCAGGCCAGAAATTCACAAGAGCTCTCCCTGGTACAGAGTCAAGGTGTGCGCAGGTGCTAGAGGCTCAGGTGGTCCAGGGGAGAATCCACTTCCCTTCTGGGACCTACTTGGACCCACATAACTCATGTGAGTAACGCACGCCCACTTTCCCCTTCTAAAACCAGGAGATCAGTGCTCTTAATTCTGTGTGCAACCTCCCTTCCCTTTTGCTATGTAGTTAAATATATGTAGGAGCCCATAATTCTGCCTCACTAAATATTTATTGAATATTTAAATAAAGAGATAGCCAAGTAGCTTGGGCCTTTCTTTTTCAGGCAAATGGCTATATTTACATTTCTTTCTTTTCTTTTTTCTTTTTTTTTTTTTTCTTTCTCGTGCTTGTCCAAGCCAGATCACTATACCAGCTTCGTAATTGTTAGGCTGCTGGCACTTTCAGCTCCCCGAGGACTGTCTGGGACTTGGGACTGAGATCTAGCTCTAATTACCAGGCTCCAAAGAGGATCTGGAGACCCTGAAGACACAAGGTGGAGGGGGCATCTTCAAGATCTAGTTAAATTAGATCTAATATTCTTTGGAAGGCTGAGGACTTAGAGTTGGTGCCACTAATTGGCCCGGCATCTCCCAGAGTGACAAATGAAGGCGTTAGTAATGTCTACACCTCAGGCGAATCCAGCCAAGCTGATTAATTTCTGGGACATGCCTCCGAGGAGGGCGAGGGCCATAGATGGCAATCACGTAGAGTGTCGGCTTCGACCCGGAAGGACCTCCAGCGGCGGGGTGGGGAAAACAATAATAAAGGGAGATTTCGTGGGTTCTTGAGTGTTGGAACCCTCACCTGGGAGTCCAGCAAAGTAGTGCGTGTGCAGAGGAAACCTGCAGATACCCAGCAGCCCATGGTCTCACGTGTCCCCAGGGACAACCTGGCAAAGACATTCCATTGCACAAGATGCGTGTTACCTCTACATGTAGCTGCCACACCTCAGGCTATTTATAGTGGCGGTGCTTTAGAGATTTAAGGAGCCTGTCTTCTCTCAGCAGGCCTAAGCACAAGGTTGCTATGCAACGGGGCCGTCTCCCCGGTGGGCCCACCGTCTTCTTCCACAGACGTTCAGGGCGCTGGACCTTGGCGGAAGGCAGGCTAGCTCATGCAAAGAAAGCACTGGCTATGGAATCTCACCCACCGGAGGGCTCACTTTACCAGCTCCTGGTCGTGTAGCCTGGGCGAATCTCTTGACCTCCCTGGGCCTCAGGTTTACTATTTGTAAAATGGGGAAGTTATTGCTGTCTACCTCATAAGGTCAGTGTGCAGGGAAAATTTGATTAGGTATGCAAAACATGTGTGATGTCCCAAAATAATGGCTTATCTTCAATTTGATGAAATTAGTGTTATATAATGGTGTAAAAAATGGAGGGGAATCTGCTAACATTCTAGTGCCCCTAAATCCCTTGTGTTTATTGGAAACGATACCATAGTGGTTCTCCATGGATCTAAAAGAAATAGTAATGCTAAGAATTAATGTATGTAAGCATATAGTGAGAACCAATACTCCAAGTTAGGTACAGTTTTGTGGATTTTAGACACAGCAGTTGGCTGTCTGAACATCCTGGGAAAGCCCTGCGTTTCCCTGAAAGAGAGCCAGGTCCAGGAGACTCTGTGTGTGTTTTAGGGCAACCATGCCCAAGGTCTGAGAAGTTGCTTCGTGAGTCAGGGGAAGAGTCTTCAGATGTCCTTTAGGGCTAAAGGCCTCATGATCCTGCTTGTGAGTGAGACTCGGCCGCCTCACCTGCAGCACACTTCTGTTCCTCACGTCCTGTGGAGGGCCTGTGACTGAATTGTGACTAGCTCCCAGGTGATGTCCTTGCTATCCCTTGTGGCCCAGAGTTTGTGTAGAAAAGTTTTAGGGGCTGAAGGCCTCTTGGTGGATTGACTGAGAGCATTTATGACTGCTTACCATGTGCCTACTGTGTGCTATTTGCTTTCCCATTATAGCACAGGTATGTCCAACCTGCAGTCGGCCATTTTTTTGTTCTTTTATTTTTTAAGAGCAACGAGACATTGTCCCAGGCTGCCTATAAAACATATAGTGCAGTTAATACAAGTAATGAATTTCCTTTTTAAATATTTTTGTTGTAACATTAAATTTAAAAGATGGCAAAGAAAGGGCATACCACAGGCTCGATATACATGTTATAACATTTAATAAGCATGACCACCTCAGGGGAGAGAGGTATCATTATTCCAGAAAAGGCTAACTGCTTACCCAAGTTGCTCAGCTAAGATGTGCTGATTGGGTGTGCTCAATTCCAGAGCTCACTGTCTTAGCCATTATACTCTATTCCGTTTCCCATTCTCAGAAACACTGTCCCATGGGCAAATTCTGTGGTTGAAACCTAAGGCCCAGAGCACTAGTAAGAAGGGGCAGGGAAGAGAGTGGAATCCTCACAAGCGGTAATAGAGCCTTGCAAACGAGTCCCAAGAGCTTGTCAGCTTTCTGTCCTGTGGTGTCACACAGAAGGGGCCCTCGAGGAGGGAGCGCCTCACACCACGCTCAATCTGCTGGCACCGTAGCTATGGAATTCCAGCTTCTGAAACTGCATGACAAATTGCTCAAATTGCTGATGTTTGTAAATCATCACCCAGTCTTGACCTAGATGTGATGGTGCATGTGTGTAACTTCATTTCTCAGGAAGCTGAAACAGGAGGATTCCTTTTTTTTTATGAGCTCAGCTTGGACTACCAAGGAAGGTCATATTTCAAAAGTGAGAACAACAACAAAAGCCAAAATCAAATGAAACACACACACACAAAAAAAATATACTCAGTGTAAGGTATTTTCTTAGAGTAGCCTGTGTAGACAGGTAATATCCTGCTTTGTATTAGAGAAAATGCTGTCTCAGAGAAATGTAGCCACCTGACGAAAGGGACTGGGCTACAATTAAAGGCTGGGCCTTAGACACGGGGGTGGGCGGGGTGTGATATTTCTCTTGCTCTTTCATTGTATTCCATTAATGTACTGGAAAGATATCATTAAAAACTCTTTGTAAAGAAAAATATTGACACACTTATAATCTCTGTAACAAGTTCATATTTGGTACTTCCGTATTTTTCTCTAATATCAAGATGGCTGCGGTAACAAGCTTTGGACAGCAGGGGCACCATCACCATCAGAGATTTTGGAGCAGAAGCCTGTGTGCATCTCCCTCATCCTGCTTAAGGGCAGATTCTCTTTTTCTGAGTCCAGAAAGGGCCTGTGGTTCCATTCTTAGCTCCCAGATGATGCCCTTGCTGTTTCTGTGGCCCACCATTTGAGTAGCAAAGCTTTAGGCACTGAAGGCCCTTTTATGGGTTGACTGACACACCAGAACTTATCATCTGAGATCTTCCTTTCTCTCATTTATTTCCCTTTCTGTTTTTTTTTCTGCTATAATATAGAGCAAAATTGGGGTTGTGAGATGTGGATTAAAGCCTTAACATCAGGATAGGGAGGGACTTTGAAGTTACAGCTTCTCAAACAACAAAAATGAGAAGGGAAAATTGTGAAAGAGCCAGATATAGGAGGCCACAATAGCCAGCATTCCTGTCACTGGAACAAAACACCTGGCACCCACAGCTTAAGGAGGAAAGCTCTAACTTGGCTCGTGGTTTCAGAGGGTTCCACCCATGGTTGGCTGGCTCTGTACGGTATAGCTGGGCTGCTCCTCACTTCAAGGTGGCTGAAAAGCGGGGCCCAGGGGATGAACTCCAGCGAGATCTCCACCCCCCCCCCCAGCGCTCCTCCAGCTGGGTCCCATCTCCTAATAGCACAATCAGCTGTGAACTTAAGTGGGTTACTGCAGTGAAGAGTGTAGTGTCCCCGTGATCCAGTCACCACTCCAGGAGTCTCTTAATCTAGTCCAGTTGGCCTTGGGGATTAGTTGGTGTCGAGGCCATGGCTAGAAGAGACTTTTTGTGGGGGAGAGGGTGTGGGGTCTATCTATTCTGTAGTGTGAGGCCCTTTGTTAATGGTTGATATCTAAAATACAACCCAGAAGACTCAAATGAGGAGGTAGGGCCTGGATGTCAGAGGCAAGTCACTGGGGAAATGGCCTGGAAGGATGTATTCTTGTCCCTGGCTCTTGTCCACCCCCACCCCCTCCCGGTTCTTCATGGCCACGATGGTGTGAGCAGGCTTACTCCATCATGCCCATCCACCATGCTGTTTCTGCCTTCGAACTGAATGAACATGGACTGAACCCATTGAAACGATGAGCCAAAACAAGTCTGTCCTTTACATTGTGGGTATTTAGGACCAGAGATGAGATAGTTGACTAATATCTTGTTACATCATCATCCCATTGGAGGGCCTATGTGGATCCTTTGACTCTACTTTTAAGTGCATGGTGATACTTACAGAAATGAGCTGGCTTTCTGTTCACAAATTTTCCGTGTGCTATGCTCCACCCCCAACCCTCAATGTCACTATTGCTCCCACCAATGACTATAGTGGTTTTAACTTCTCTGCTGTGACTTATGTGTCTGGGGGCATTTGCGTTTGGAACGTAGGCAAGACTTCATTGTTTCAAGTCATACTTTTCTGTTTACTATGGTATAATCTCCTCCAAAGGCTTCAATATGCTTGATATGCAAGTTACTCTTGAAAAGAGAGAGAGAAAAGAAGAGAGAGAGAGAGAGAGAGAGAGAGAGAGAGAGAGAGAGAGAGGTTTTTAGAAATATTAACTCTTAAGAACCTCACTATTTTTGCTGAATGGAGTTTTTTTCTTAATGAGTATGATAATTATAGTTAAAGTATATGTGAAAATTGGTACAAAAATGGACTCCAAATGTTTTCACTGCTGAAAAATAAATATGTGAGATCATATACACATGCAATAGCTTGATTTAGCCACACGTGTGTATCATAGCCAGGCATGGTGTCTTATGCCTATAATTGTAGTGCTTGGGAGACAGGTAGGTGGTTCTCAAGTTCAAGCCCAGCCTATGTAACTTAGTGAAATTTTAAAGTTTTTGGAGCTCAATATGAAAGCCCTGGGTACACTCCACAATATGATAAACAAATGCGTTGTACAACATAAATATATACAATTTTAATATATAACTGTATAATGTATACAATTTGGTCAATTAAAATTTTTTTAAAAAATGTGCCAGGGCAGGTGGTGAAGGACTGTAATCCTGGCACTGTGAGAGGTCAAAGCATGAGGACCCCAAATTTGAGCCCCACCTGGGCAGCGCAGCACTATTCTTTCTCAAAATGAAAAGTAAATGGGCTGGGGAAGGCAGCTCAGGATGGAGGCCCTGACTTGATCCCTAGCGATCCTGTGTCTGTTGCACCCCCCAAAGAAACCATAACCACTTAAAGGACAGTTTGATATGGAAGGACAGTTTTCCAGGTACTCAGTGCTATGGATGTAGCTTTTCAAAGTTGTCATTCACAAGTGCAGCTCTGTGACCTTCACAGGACATCAGTGTGTGTTGCTTTATTTTTAAACCAGTAGCTTCCCTCCTGCACAGGGGTTCTGTCTGGCCAGTAGATGGAGAACCTGAGACCCAGAGCAAGGAAGAAGCTTACCAAATGTCACAGTGCCAGAGAGTGGGGCAATTGGGTCAAGACCTCAAGCTTCCTATTATTTCTTAGGTCTTTGTCTAGCTCAGTTTTTTTAAATTTTTATTTTATTTTATTTTATTTTTTTGCATGTCTGAGGTCCTCACACACGCTGGGCAAGTGCTCTACCGTTGGGCTGCATCCCCAGTGCACCTTCCTGTTGATTTGATGTTGTCTCTGGATCCAGTCAGGTGAACCCAGTGACTGTGCTGATGTCCTCTGCTCCTGAGAGCTGATGGTGACTTCAAATCACAGGCAGGAGTCACAGTGGAAGGCTCAGGCCTTTGGACCTCATGGGTGGGTATTAACTCACCTGGAGCAACCACTCCCTTGCTTACATGATCCCAAAAGATGGCAAACGTAGATTTTAATTGACAAGGTTTCTAGAGCTAGAGATGACACTTGAGATCATCTCACCTGGCAGGTGTGAGCTCCAGAGAGGTTGTTCCTGGTTGATGGTGGCTGTGGGTGAAGTCAGCCTTTTGCATTGCGTTGCTTCAATGAGCACATGTGCTGTTTGTCTACGATGCACTTCAAATGATCTTCAGTTCCACCAAACCCTTGTTCTCTTTGCCATTTTTATGGAATCTACCTGCTCTTGTATGTATTTCCTTTTTCTACCTCTGGTTGAAAAATTCAGTAGTTCTCCATCAGAAGAAGATAACAGTGTAATGTGAAATACACAAAATAATAACTTTGCCTCAGTGTCAGGGACCCATGTAGGGAGAGTAGAAGTGTAGCAAAGTGGGTGGCTAGTGGGTGGTAGATACACACCTATAACAATTGTGCCCATGAAGAATGCAACTGTACGCATTAGTCACTTATCTATTGCCGAACTAAATACCCACCACTCACAACTTGTGGCAGGTTTAATTTGGCTCATGGTTCTGGGAGATTTGGTCCATGGTGGACTGGCTCCAAAGTAGAAATAAGATGGCGGAAGGGCGTGGTAGAGGAAGTCTACTTAGCCCACGATATCTGGGAAGCAGAGAGGAGCCAGGGACAAGAGCACATCTTTCTAAGGCACAAATCCAATGACCCGCCTCCTCAGCCCAGGCTCTATGTTTGAACATGGAGCTTTTAGGGGGAACATTATTATTATTTTGGTGACAAGGTCTCATTCTGCAGTCCAGGTTGGTCCTGAACTCACTATGTAGCCTAGGCTGGCCTTGAAGTCAAGGTATCCTCCTGCCTCAGCCTCCTGAGTGTTGGGATAACAGGTATGTGCCACCACGCCAGGTTTATGTGGTGCTAAGGAGTCAAACTCAGGGCCTCATGCTTCCTAGACAAGCAATATAACTGCTGAGGTGCACTCTCAGCCCCTAGGGTAACATTTTAGATCTAAAAAATAGCACTGTATCTGGCCATATTATCTTTCTTTCATTCTTTCTTTAAAGGAAAAGCTGAAAATTTGGAATTTGAAGCTCTCTCAACTTTAAAAAGTGTTGACTCTTTTTTTCCAATATTGAGGACCAAACCCAGAGGGCTTTCACACTGAGCTGCATCCCTAGCCCCACTTAAAAAAAAAAAAAAATTAAGGCAGGGTTTCACTAAGTTTCTAAGTTGTCCAAGCTGGGCTTGAACTTGCAATCAAGTTCCTCCTTCCTCAGTCTCCTGGAGTGCCAAGATCACAGGCCTGTACCCTGTGCCTGGCTGTCTTTTTGTCCCTCTCAGTACTGTGTATCTGTTCCAGTTGAGCTACCAATTACTGATTTCTGATCTCATCCAGCTTCCTGAGTTTCCAGGTCAGAGTGCTGAGGAAACAGGACATGTGTGTGCCCTGAGAGTGAGGGAAAGTGCTAGGGGGTGGGCCCATGTGTCCTGACTTCCATTCCCTCCTTCTCCCACAAGCTGTTCCAGTCACTGCACTCTCCCGTCATGCTGGCTATGCGTTGGACACCAGCACTGTCCCTACACTCAAGTTACATCCAGGGGAATGCTGACCGTCTCCCATCCAGTGCCACCACCTGAAGGGCCTGCTAGGTGGCATTTATGTGCTTAGCGGTCATGCTACTTCTCACTGCTACAATAACAAGCCCCTTCTGACTCTCCCCCATGCTCAACCACAGCCTGCCCTTCTCTGCGGATAATTTGCCTTAGAACATACTGTATTGCGAAGTCATTAAGCCAAATTATTCTCTGGGCATCCAATACCGGATTCATCCAAATTAAGTAGTTTCAGTCACCTGAAACCAGAAACTCTTGCTGGCTGCAAGAATTTTATTATGGCAGAAAACTTACATTATGTATATAAAAAAATTCACTTTAGCCATGACAATGGCTAAATCCATGACAATGGGTAAGGACTTGTCAGTATTTCAATTTAGGGCTTTAATGTGGTCCCCGGAATTGATGAGGTGAGAATAATGGCCCTTGGGGACTTTCCAAACACTATGTATTGATCGTTCATATCCTGCATGATGTCTCCGGCTGGCCTGTCAGTCCCTGGGGGATACATACAAAAATGAAGATTGTAAAGAATGTCAGAATGGGTAAAAGGATTTCATGCTATAATTGGATTAAAGGAGAAAAGAACAGATTTCTCTTCTCGGGAGAGGGACTATGTAGGGCTGACGGGACCCAGGGTACTGGAAACATGCAGCAAAACTCCCCATTGGAACAGTTGGTGAAGATACTTGGCTCCAGGTCAGGAAGGGCCTCAATTTCAGGGTCTCAGGCACCAGGGGAACGTGTGTCTTTTCCATGAGTGTAGTTGGAGCCCTCAGTGTAGGATCCGGTCCTCTGTGTGTGCTGGAAGTACGAGGTACGAACAACACACATAGTGAGTGTCTCAATGTTAAAAAAAAAAAAGATTCTTACAGTAAACGAATCCTGGCTGTTAGTCCTCCCTCAGGATAACCCTCCCCACTTTACTTACCCCATTCTGGCCACTTTCTGAAGCTGTTCTGGATGTCCCTTTCCTAAGTATCCTTAATTTCTCATGGCTACTTTGATATCCTGATATTCCTTGCATGGTCCTTGTGACTTTAGGGGTGAGCGGTGCACAATCTGATGAATAAGGTGAATGAGGACATGTCGTGGTGACTCTGCAAGGCCACCTGTCCTGTGGTGGCACTCAGGAGCAATACTGACTGTATTTTTTGTAGTCATACCTTTGAAAGAGTCCTCCAGTACTGCCTCAGAAATTGGCCAGAGTGACAGGATAGTGTGCTTGAAGATAGGGGCAGTATTCTGAGAGGAATTATTGGCGATGTGACTTTTTCTTTTCATTTTTAAAATTTATTTTTACTTACATACATGTCACTTCCTGTTTTAGTTACTTTTTCATGCTGTGACTCAATACCTGCCATCCACAAATTTAGGAGAGGAAAGGTTTACTCTAGCTCACAGTTTCAGAAGGTCACAGTCCATTCAGGGGCGGCTGGTAGTACATGGCAGAGGCCAAGAGGTAGAGGCAGCTCCTTGACATTACAAACAGGAAGCCCAGTCAAGGCAAGTTGAGTCTAGTCCTCCAAGGAAGGTAGAAGCAGCTCACATATCCTTCCAGGTCTCATCCCAGTGATCTGTCCCTTCTGGATCCAGGTGTGGAAGGTGTGGTTAAGCCCCCACTACATGCCTGTAGTCCAATTTGCATGCCTATAATCCACCCCTCCAGACTAGGCCCCAATCTACCAACAGCACATGGTTCCATAGACAATCTATAACATGCAAATACATGAGCTTTTGGGGGACATTCCAGATCCAAATCACAACATTCCACTCCTGGCCCCCAAAAGACTCGTGTCCTTCTCCCCATGCCAATTGCCTTTGGTCCTTCTCTAAGAGTCACCAAAGTCTTAACAATTTCAGAACTGTTGAGGAAACTCCAAGTCCATAGTCTCCTCTGAGATATAAGACAAACTTTTAGCTGTGAGCTCCTGTTAAAACCAAAGAGTTAAGCACTTCCAACATAAAATGGCACAGGGTAAACATTTCCATTCCAAAAGGAAAGAATAAGGGAACAAAAGGCAACAGGACCAAAACAGTTTCTAAACCCATCAGGGCAAGGGTTAAATCTTGTAGCTGCATGTCCAGCCATGGGGATAAATCGTGGTGGGGTACAAACTCCAAAGGACTCGGGTGGCCCAACCCCTGTGGCAGTGCTGCTGGCTGCAGCCTCCATCTTCTCTCCTCTGGGCTGGATCCACTCATGGCCCGCTGCATTTCTCAGCTGAAAAATCCAGAAGCTCCTGGCTTCTCCAAATTTTCAGGTTCTCCATTGCGCCTCAGGCTTCTCCTTCACAGTTTCATACACTGCCCTCCCAGGGGACACTGCTTAGCGTCCAACGCCTTCCTCTGGAATCCGGGTGGAAGCCTCCATGAGCCCATAATTCTTGGGCTCTGCAAACTTATAAAGCCAGGACCATGTGGACGTCACCAAGGTCTACCACTGCCTTGAGCAGTAGTCTTGATCCCTTGAGCCATGGCAGCAGCAGTTTCTGGTTCCTGGGTGGTAGAACTCCAGGGTGTTGATCTCTGGAAAACACTTCCCTCTTTGGCCCTACAGGAAGTGCTGGGCTGCTCTTCACACAACAAGATCTTTTGCCTTTGCACGTTTTAGTTGGTAAAGGGTGGGATCTCATTGATTCCTGAGACTCTGTTAAGGCCTCTTTCTTACAGTCCTGATTCCAAGTGCTTAGCTTCTGTTTAATGTTCATCTCCTTAACAAGCTCCTGCTTTCCCACTGAAGACTGTGAGCTTTTTACCTCTGTTTTCTCTGCCATTGTCTCCTGTCTTTCACCATAGAGTTGGCTAAAAGCCACAAACAGTACCCAAGTGACAGTCTGAATATCTGACGGCCTTGAGATTTCCTCCACCAGAGAAACTGATCCATTTGAAAGGGCTAATAGTTGCTGAGCAAGGCCCAGGGTTTATCAAGCATCAAGTACCGTGCATCCTGTATCTTTACATCTCTCAAGAAAATCTGGAATGTTTCAGAATCATCTTACCAGCCTTGCAGGTTGCTTCCAATCTTCATCCTTTAAGAGTGGCAAATTGCAGTCCAAACAAAACACATACGTAGGCTCAAAAAAACCCATGGGCCACATACATTGTAACCTCTGGACTACTTTCTTTTCCATTCTGATTTAATGCTATTCTGACAGAACGCTGGCTTCTGATTGATGACCCCCAGAGCCAGAAGATTCACTACCTCATAAACAGTCCGAGAAATGTCCCTGTTGAAGGTTCTTACGAGAAGAACACAAATATTTCAACCTGAAACTGAAGGCCTGCCTCCTGTGCCAGAGAGTCCTACACCTTGAGGTTCACCTTCCACTTCTCATATTGGCCTATCTGCACCCTCTGAATTTACCACCGACATCTCCAGCGTTGGTGTTTTCCTCACACAGTCTCCCGACTGGAGCCCCTGGGCTCTGCTCTTTGATGTTCTCTGTTCAATGGCCCATTTTTATAAAGCTATCAAAATCCTGTCTGCAAAAACAGTGCTCTTCATAAAAAAGACAAATTGTGTATTTTGAATTTGGTTTTGAAAAGGCCTTAAGCCAAGGTTGCCTATTTGAACACTGCAAGCTAAAAGCAGTGTCAGTTTAAAAAAGAAATACAAAAATGACAAAATAAAATTTGTGTTTTCATCCTGAAATATGTACATAGATTTTTTTTTCCAGTAAGATCGCTGAAGTTTAGATTTATTGAAAGATGTGAGAAGGTGGAAAATGTTAAAATTGGCTTGGATATTGAAAACATTTCCATGAATTTTTCATCAGTGTTTATAGAGGTTTTCCCCCCTGCTAAGTCTTGATGAGACATTGTTCTGAGTGGGTGGGATGCAGCACACACACTGTTATCACCCAACCCTCCTGAGCCCATCACAGGCATCACTAGTGGAGCACAGAACTTCTATCAGCAGAATGTGTAAGCTCCACTAGATAGGACCCCCACGCTTTCCTTATTCACTAGCATATTTGCTATATTTGAGAGAGACACTGGCATATGATCTTTATCCATTAACATCTTTGATTATCTGACTACTGAGTATAGATGTAGTTTCAGAATCCTACTTGGCATGTTTCTGTAGAGGCCAATTGAATTGGTATGTGATTGGAAATCCTGACTTTAGTCACTTTTAGACACTCGGGGTTGCTGGGATGGGGCAGATTCCATTTCTGAAGGGGCTCAAAGTCTAATGAGAGATGAGGCATGGCAGAGGATGGCTTCAGGGCTTCAGAGCTATGGAAACTAGAAAACTATCCCACTGTAGTAAAGGTGAAGTTGTTCAGAGGTTAAAATGAGGGCCTTCAAGAGAGTTCTGTGACACCCAGCCATAATGTCCTTTCCTCCTCAGCGGTGGCTTCATTCTACTTCTCTGTCTCCACTGGTCTTCGCTGCCCAACCCACTGGTCCTGGAGGACACAGTCCAACTTTGAATGTCACAGAGGTCAAGGGAATATGATCATGCTGGTGGAAAGAGTGCTGACTGCACTCTTCCCCCCTTGCACTGCCTCCCACATACAAGGCACATCACCAAATATTTCCCTTAGGAATGGGGGAATCCTGTGATTTTTTTGATTGCAAAATGACTTTGCTTGGTACTATGTTGGCCAGATCCCTGTGAAGAGACCCTTGGGCCGTCCAGGTGAATGGAATTTAATAAGATCAGTAAGGAGCCATGGCATATGATGTGCCGGGAATGATGCCTGGAGCTTTAATGCAGCATCCATTCTGTTCTCATACCACCGAGACTCAGGCAATATGGCTCTTCCTATTTCCATAGAGGAAGATGGTCAAGAACCTAGAGAAAAGACCTATGGTCTGAAGTCCCTGGGAGCAGAATCAAGACTTGAGTACAAGGAATTGCCTTCAGACACTGATTTTAATGGCCAACTTTCCAAAGATGTCATGTCCTTTCGTCCTCCACGTTCCCGTTCCCCTGTAGGTGCCACGCTTGTCATTCTGAATTATTTACCTTCCCTTGCCACCACCTCCATGTCCTACTTCAGTCTCTCTCTACTTCTCTCTGTCTCCTGTACTTCTTTTTCCCCTTCCTTCCTAATTTGTCCCTCTCTCCCCCTCACAGTCTCTTTCTTCCTACCTCCTTTCTCATCCCTCTTTCTCTTCCTCTTATGTCTCTCTTTCCCCCTAAATTTCTGTCTCCTGTATCCACCTTTTCTTCATCAAAACAGTTGGGTGAGGATCTACAGTTCTGTGCTTTTTCTACATCTTTGGAATTTGGATCTGGACCATGGGATGGATGATCCTGCCAAACAGCCAGTGGTGGGAGCCGCAAGTTTTGTTCCCACCTGCAGCTGGACTTTGACACTAGGGATCACCTCAGATGAGATGTCTACCCTGTCACTGAACATTCAGTACCACGGACACCAAACATTGGGTGCCTTAGAATTCCCTTCAGCTCATGTTTGAAAGGAAGCAAGGCAGGTGTTTTCCATTTTTCAAAGCTGTTTTCTGGGTAATTCCAAATCCTACTGCTTTGCATTTGGCAGGCTCTGTAGCCTCCAAGCACTGGGGATCATCTTTTATTTTGAAAGAGCAAGAAGGAACACTGCACTGCGTTACAGTGATTAGCAAATTGCTGTTGGTAAGTTGTGGGCTCTTGGACTCCTAAGCAGCAGATGCCCACCTTTTCCCGAGGGCGGGTTGACCTTTAGAAACACCTCCTGTAATTGGGTGATCTTGAGAGATTTAGGAGTGACAAGCCCCTTAAGAGAGAGATTGAACCTTGGGGAAAGGAGGAGGGTCTGATGGGAGCAGCAGACTCAATTTACCCATTAGAAGCATTTCCTATAATTAGCTGAAAATTGATTTAGTCTCTATTCAAGTAGAACTTGATGAAAAAAATCGACAGAGGTCTCAAGGTACGTGAAAGAAATACACTTCAAGTACTCTCACTACACAGTAAATTATCTTTTCTGTCAAATGAGATTCCTCTCTAGACTAGAGAGAGGGAAGGAAATATCACCGGAAGTCGCTGCTTTCAGTACACATTTTCCTTCAGTGGCTCATGCATGCTGAAATTTGTAGATGCAAAGACAATATTAGGGGTAGGACCACAAGTGACCTGACCCCACCTGGTGCTCGCCTCCAGGGCTCTGTAATCCCAAGCCAAATCCTGCCCGTGGGTGTCCTTCTGCTGTCCCATCGTAGGAGCCAGAGCTCTTCCACTTTGTGATTCTGGAATTTCTTTGGGGACATGAATCCCTATGCAAAAAACATGATGTAGACTAGACTATTTGGTTGGGAAAAGGAAGCAGTCACTGTAGCCTCAAAGGTTAGTCTACACTGGCAGAACTTGGAAGAGTAACAGTATGTGAATGGTGCAGAGTTTTCAAGCAGACACATCCTTGGCTCCTGCTCTGTCACCACCTGGAGCCTCAGCGTTCACATCTATAAAATGGCATGATGAGGTTAACTTCACATAGATATCTGAGGTAATGTGTGTCCAAGAATTAGGGCAGGTGTCTATCAACCTTGCCTGAAGTCCGTTCTGACTTTTGAGCTGCTGGGCAATTACACATTGTTTGCTGCTCCTTGCATCGAAAATGTCACCCTGGAATTGTGACACAGACAGACACAGACACTGAGACCAACCCACAGAACCTCCAAAGAAAAGAGTATACTCGGAATAAATGACAGGGGGTCTAGGATCTGTGTGATATTGTGGACCCTGGGCATGTCTGAGGCGACTGAGGCAAGAGGAGTTTTTTAGAGACAGTTTGCATAAGCTATGTTAAAGCAAAGTTGATTGGTTGCAGAAGCTCATTGGAGGTGTTAGCTTTAGCTCATCAGTAGACTGGGCTTTCATGTGGCAATTAGTCTTAGTGTAGTGATTATCTACAATGCTGAGGTCTCAAGAGATTTCTTGTGATACGTCCCATTACAGGGGACATGCTAGACATACAGGAGAAGAGGGTTTTATTTTTAAATAATGCTATTTGCAGGCATGTGCAGGAAACCATTTCTTTCTCTTAACTTCTGCTGCCCTTCAGACTCTATTGTCAGAGTTTGAAAAAAAATGGCTCCATTTTGGTAGAGGTAACTTGTCTAAGAGGTAGAGCCAAGTCCCTCTCCCTTGTACCTGGATTGGCCATAGTATATTGCTGAACCAAAAGATGCTACTCAGGCAGTGGCAAGGCCAGGGCCTAAGGAACTTTACAGCTCCTGCCTTGATCTTGAGAAACTCAGTCCTTAGCCCTGAGCGACCAGGTAAGAAGCCTGGATGCCCTAGGACTGTCCTTCCTGGGAAACAGATGCATGAGAACAGGGGGAGTCCTTGAGGCTGCAGAGACAACAGTGCCAGGGGTGGGGTGTGCAGTCCTCCAGCCCTCGGATGTTGGAAGACCTAGATCTTTTGGAAGCAAGATGAACTGCCCGCTCTCTACAGACTGTGGAAGATGAAATTTTAATCCCCTAATTGTTGGGTTGTATGCTACCTACACATGCTAAGTAGCTGCCCAAATAGTCTTTCAGTGTTGACAGTGGAGATGAGGCATGAGCGCTTTTGCTGTGATCCCTTACATACTTTCTTCATTCATAAATCTGCTTCCCTGTGAGTTTCTCTTGCCTCTGACCCTGGGCCTTTGTGTTACAGTTGAAATGAGAATAACTAACTTTCCTGACATTACCAGGATGACTTAAGACAGGCTGTGTATAGGGAAGTATCTGGCACAGATTAAAATACCCACTGCAGAGCACAACATAAGACTGCTTCCTTCAAGAATACGTCATTGAATTAAGCCAGTTTGGTAAAACCTATTAGCCTACAGAGGCACAACTTTGTTATGACTTAAAATGCTGGATGTATTTGCTTTACGTCTACACTGGGGGCTCCTAACCCAGCGTTTATTCTCTTAATTGAGGAAGAGTTCTAAATGCATCCATTAAAATCCAGAGTGGAGTGGAGACCAAACTGGAATGGGTGTCCCTTCTGCTAACACCCTTCCTTCCAGTATGATGGGAAAGAGTTAAGATGTGTCTTCAGGCTGAGATAGGACATTTTCCACTAGATTGGAATTGACCATTGGTCCCTTACGTTGTTTTACCTGATGATTTTCTCAGCTTTTAAAGATCCTCTTTCTGTAAAGTTGCACATGTACACGCAGAGGCACTATTCGTCATACACTAGGTCACAGACCCCAGAAGCCCGTTTCTGTGTTAAGAACTCCTGACCTAAAGAGAAATCTCATATTACGATAGTCCCTTGTTCCTAGAGAGAAAGTCCTCGAAATTCTCTTACTATTGTTTGATTTGCCTGCTTGGGTCACACTAGAGAAGAGCTCTTCCATGTGCCCACGCTACCCAGGTTCTTGGTTTGCAGTTAAGGTCGTGGACATGACTTTGACAGGCTTTTAGGCAGCTAGATCAGCAGAAGTAATTAGGCTGATCGCTTGCCTCTTACTGGTTGCTTTTCATCTGAGGGCTTTGGGATTCTGCTCCGCTGATTAACATTATGCTCAACAGACTTAGGAAAGCAACTGCTTGGGAGGATCGCGCATATTTAGCCTGGCGTCCATTTAGGCAAACTCCTCCAACCGCGCTGAATACAGGATGCAATGCATAATTGAGTGTTTACTGAAAAAGCTGGCAAACAGGACCCTGGGGGGATAGGTCGGAGCAGCTCTGGTCTCCATAGCAACCTCCAATGAGCCTTCTGGAATCAAGCGCACGTTCTGAGGACCACTGATGCGAGGTGGTAAAGCAGCAAGTAAGAAGAACACAGATCCAATGACGTCATTCCGTTCCGAGCACTACATGCTTAACGACTTGGCTTCGGATTTGGGCATCTGAGAATCCTAATTCATCTGTCGTTGTTTGGGTCTGGGACAGCCGACATCTGTTGAGTATACTCGCAACTGAGCGTCTGGACGTTAGTTACCTAACATCGGAGAACGCTTTGGTTTTAACAAGCAATTTAAAAATGCGGTGTCAAAAATCTCTGACAACAGAGTTCCGTTATCCATGACACCAGGCTCTCCTTTCTCATGGACACATTCTACCGGGTGTCCCCAAAAATGAAAAATGAAGCCCATATTTTATATTTTTAGTACATGTGCAAAAACAGATGGCCAGCAGAGGCTTTTTAATGACTCTGTGGTAAAATTTTGTGATGAATACCTTTGTAAGTCAAAGGGATATTTAATTTTCTGTTTTTGCTCTTTGGGGCAACCTTTGGGACACCCTGTATTTTGAAGTGAGAAAATGCCTCAACTTGCAGGGAGCAACTTCCCTCTTTGGGAAGGGTGTTCTGGGATATTTTTTTTCCTGGCCTTAGGGGCTAGGTAGGGTTGGGTTGAGCTGGTTTATAACACCATGTGTTCACAGAATTCTGTGGAGTCTTGGAACCAGGCCCTGGTTCTAGCCCTTGAGACTCAAGGACTCTAAGCTGCCACTGGCAGCCTGGCCATCTTTCTCTGTGTTTTCTCTCTTTTTCTCGGGTTCTGGGGATCAGATCCAGAGCTTCCTGTGTGCAAGGCAAGTGCCTTACTGACTGTTGAGCTGGATTCCCGGCCCCTCCTGCTCTTTCTCGGTCTTGTCCTCGGGTAGCCAGGCCCAGCACAGCACCGGTGGGCCAGGGTTGCCACCTCTTCCCAGCAAGCTCCTTCCTTCTGTTAGACTTGGAGATGCCACTAGCCAATGATATCATAAAAACCACGGTGAGTGGAGTGGCAGTCAGCCAGGGATAAGAGGATAGCCATGTGTCTGAGAAACAACACAAACTAAAGAGTGGTGGCAGTCCAGCCAAGCACTCGCTTTGTGTCCCTGCTTCTGTTTGGCAGATTCATGCTTCGGGATACATATGTAGCTGAATAGTTGGTATAGCCTAGGGCCGTGCTCATGCTGTGTGCATACATACAGCCGCAGATACATTGTGTCATAGTAATAGCTTTCGCCAACGGAATGACTGATTTCCATGCACTGGACATAGTCACTACAAAGCCATACAATATATTTATTATCATTTTTATATGAAACAAAACCCAAGGCGCAGGAAACCTAAATGATTTGCCCAAGACTAGGAAGTGATCAGTGAGAATTTCAAGGAAATCTTGTTTTCAAAGAATTTTTTTTCCAGTACTGAGAACTGCATCTAGGGCCTTCACACTGAGCAGCATACTCAGTTCCTTTTATTTATTTACTTATTTTTATTTTGACACAGGGTTTCCCTAAGTCGCTAAGTTGTGCAGGCTGGGCTCAAACTTGGGATCTTGCTGCCTCAGCCTCCCGGGAGTGAGGAGATAACAGCCACGTGATGCCCCACCTGGCTGAGAGGGTGTTTGTATATATGAAGGTGTGTGTGTTATCTGCACACCTGTGGCATGCCTCTTGGAGCACAGTGGGTGCTGAGCAGAGCCCTTCATCCGGTGCCAAGGATGTGGTGCAGCCCAGAAGCCCTGCATCTTTGACTTGGATGGTGAGCACCTTGCTACACCAATAGTGGGCTTTCTGTGCTGAAGAATTCCAAGGAGCTCTCTAGTGGAATTTGTGAGGTGTGTGACGTGCAACAAAGCCAGTGGAGCCCAGCTGGGATACCCACGGATAAAGGTGCCTAAGGTCAGCTGTTGGGTGGACATCTGCAGTCACGTGCTGGGCTGAGACCAACGTTCTGTGGGTGAGGTCATGCCGAATGCGAATTCTGAACTTGAAGGGATTCTTCAGGGTGTGAGCAACATAGAGGAGTGTGTGGGTGTGTGCTTGGTGTGTGCGACTGCGTGTGTGTGTGTGTGATTGTTAATTGAACTTGGCTTTTAGGATCTTGTGTTTTATACAATCTCTCAACTGATGACTAAGTTGGAGGTGACTTTGGAGACCTGAAACAGCGCACACAGAAGTAAAGCAGAACTCTCTAGGGCTATGACGGACATTGTTATGGTTAAATCTTCAATGCTCCCCCGAAGTTCCTGTGTCTGGAGGGTGACTGGATCTTGGGGGCACAGTGCTTGATGGTGGGCCCATCCATTGGTGATTTCCTGTGCTGGTAAGAAGTGGGGCCTGGTTGGAGGGCTCACTGGGGGCATGATTGGAAAGGGTGCATGTCCCTGCCTGCCTGCTCCCTTGGCTCTCTGCTTCCCGGCTGCCATGCAGTGACCAGCCGTCCTCCACCAGGTGCCCTTCCACCTTGCTTTTCAGCCTTTGGGCTCTGCCTCAGAGCCAGCTGGCCCTGTGTAGACTGAGACCTCTGAAACTGGGAGCTGAAAACCCCTTCTCCTCTAGGCTGCAGGTGTGGAGCATCGTGTCCTGGCCATGGGATGTCACTAAGGCCCACACAATCACTTTTCAGGACTGCCTCGAGCAAGGAATGCTGGAATTATAAGCAAAAACTCACCAACCTCGGTGCCCCTACCTGTAACAATTTTAGCAAAAAATAAGCATTAAAAGGGTGACGTCCTACAATAACAGCTAAGGGCTTTGGGCGGATTATTTCCTTTAATCCTCACAGAAGTGCTTTCAGTGCTTAATTTTTGCATAGCAAAATTAAGTGATGAGGCTGAGCCTGTAAACTGACACAGGGTAGCTTTCCTGTGGTGGTCATAGACAACATTAGGCTTGATTTCTTTTTAGGGCAGAATCAGAAATTATCTAGGTAGAGATTTAAGCTCGTGCTTCTTTGTGTTTAACATTTCGATGATATGCAATTAGGACCATGATGATACATTTGACAGGGCCTGCTTTCTGTTCAGTGGTTCATTTAATAATCTGTAGTCTATTTTTTGAGACAGGATCTCACTCTGTAGTCTAGACTTCCCTCCTCTGTCTCTCGGAACTCACCAGGTGGCCCAGGCTGGCTTCAAACTCAAGGATATCCTGCCTCAGCCTCTGAGTGCTGAGATTACAGGTAGGCACCATAGCTCCTGACATGTGCCTCCATTTCGGGCTGATAGAATATTATTGACTATGTGTAAGGAGGTAAAGATTAGCAAAATAGGCTCTTCCGAGAGGACCAGAAATTCTCAAGTGATGAAAATCATACACAAACTATTCGAATGGGCAAAACCAGCACTCTGTCCTCAGGCTGAGGTCCAGGGGAGTGGCCTGATGTGTAGTGACTGGATTATTTCAGAAAAGCCTGAGCTCTCCTTCCAGCCTCTCTGCAATCACGCTGCAGTAACAAACTCTGAGACCGCTGAAAATCAAAAAGCCTTCAGTGGATTGAAGGCAGCTGGGATTCCCAGGATCGTGGGGTTCACACAGCAACCCAGAAAGTGAGAGCTCCCGATGCGTTTGCTTCTCACAGGGCCCGGGCCCCAGAGGTACTTCTAGGCTATCTTTTTGGGTCATTCTATACGTTTTTTTTTTTTTTCCTGAGAAAAAATCCTTTGAACACCAGGCAGTGTAGCCTCATGGGAGAACTGTTTGGCAGTTTCTTTGAAATGGAGTGATAAGGAAATTAAATGTAAATTCACTGTGTGATTCAGCAGTGATCTTTCCAGGTTTCCACCTAAGGGAGGAGAAAAAGCACTAATCATGAGTATTCAGAGCAGCGTAACTCACAGCTGTGGGAAAATGGGCCACAGTCCAAACTTCCTTTGACTGGTGAATGTATAGGCAGAATACGTCTCCATCCACAAGTGGAATACTACACAGCAATGAAAAAGAACAGAGTCCCGTTTCCTGCTACAAACACACAAAACTCTAAGTGAAAATGGCAGATATATGCATATTTTTGCGTGATTGCATTTATATGAAATACCAGAAAAGGGAGAACTTTAGTGTGCGACAGGACATGGGAAGTTGTCTGGGGCTAGGGCTGAGCATAGGTAGTAAAGCTACCAACCAGAGTGAAGGATATCTTCTTTGGGTGGCTGCAGTGTTCCAACACTGAACCACGATGAGGGTCACACAGCTCTGAAGGTTAAGGAAAGCTCACGAATGTTCTACCTGAGACACACGAATTTTACAGTTCGTAGAGCGTACCTTAACACAACTTCTACAGTCACCGGTAGTCTTGTAAAGTTTCCGTTTAGGTTCGAGTGTCTGAAGCGTAGCTCTAAACCATACCCGCCGTCTGGTGGCATGCAGCTGCTGTGCCCCTCTCAGAACCTCATTATTGTGTCACCAACCTCAGGCAGTGACCAACGCCGGGTCCCAATGCCCCCGTGCTGCAGCCCGGAGACTGCAACCTGAGGAGCGAGCCCCGAGGAGGGCTTGTTCCACCTCCCGGGCGCCATCTCTGCTCCGTCTTCCCGCTTCCTCCGCCCCCGGGTGGCAGCCCTACTGGGGAATGCTTTCAGCCACTCCCCGTGTTGCCTTCGCCCGCTCTGCGTATAGCACTAGACCCGTGGGAAACTCCTTCCTGTCCCTCACATAAGCCTGTTTCCTTGACAGCAAGACAAGCAAAAATGGTTTCATTCCTTGGCTTAGGAATGAAAACACTTGAGACGTAAGGGGGGCTCCCTGAAGCTGAAACTTTCTACCGTGGAGTTTACAAAGAAAAAACAAATCCTGTGACTTACAAATATTTTACAGCAGGCCTGATCGTCCTATTAGCAATTCTGCTGGACGCAGTGTGTCTCTCGACAGCCCTTTTCTGTAACGGGATGTCTCTGAGGCTGGCCCTGAAAATCAATAGAGCTGGTAGGCTCAGTACAAATAGGCCAGCACAAGACGGCGGTGGGTTTTCCGGGAGGGGAGACGGGGAGCTCAGGGCTAGGCATCGTGGGAGGCATTTGGAGTAATCTACGTATTATCCCAAATGTTGATATGTGTGTGTCTATCAAAAATTTATTTGCTTAAGATTAACTTGCCATAAGCTTTAAAATAAAACTAATGTCATGAGAAAAATTATGTATGCACTAAATCAACGGAAAGTTTGTCCTAAAAGTCATGCATGAGAGAAAAATAAAAGCGCCTTTGGGAAATCCTGTAGTTTCTTAAATTCCAGTTCTGCATATTAAGCCAGCATATCTTGGCTGAGGACTGTAACGTCAGTAGAGAAATTTCAATCTGGGAGAGGGATTTGTCAAAGCAGCACAAATTGTCCTCAAGTATCTGGGCAGGGAGCCCCTGAGATCTGTGACCTTAATGGTCAGATTCTAAGTGGGGAGGGTCCCTGTTCCAGGCTTCTGGACATCAGGTGCTGTCCCTGGCCTCAGACAAGCCCATGCTCAGGTTCTGGTTCTGTGACCTCTTCCCGTCAGTGAGACATTTCAAAAGTAACGGAATTTTCTCTTTAAGTCTCAGTTTTCCCATCAGTAAAAAGGAAAAAAGAGTTGAATCTGCTCCAGGAGATTATAGCGAAGAGTCTAACAAGAATCCAGAGGTAGAGCCTGGACTGAATTCATTGTCCCCAAGCATGGGCTCCTAGGAGCAGTGGTGGGGTTGTGTCCCCTGGGACTTTCTGCCACACACAGGGCCACTCAGCTCTGCGTGTTGGACGTGTCTGTTATCATAAATATTTTTTTTAAAAAGAAGCTTTATCGCTTACCTGCATTAACCCTACTATATATTTGATGCACAACCTAAAACAGTCTGTTTTATTCAATACAGACAGGCAAGTCAGGCGTGTCCAGCCCACGGGTTACAGGTTGGAGGTGCTGCTACTAGAATGTGGACATTTTGAGGAGGAAGATTGTTCTCTATGTCCGCAGGAGGACACCTACAGCTCTCTAAGGGTGCCTGGACACACTGAGCCATCTGGCGGGGCTGCACCTTCCCTGGGCACATGTGGGCCACTGGGGACCCAGAGCAAGCTGGGGGAAAAAGGGAGCAGGACAGGATAGTACCAGATCAGGGGAGCACCTGCTCTTAGCCCTACCACAGGACAGGATAGTACCAGATCAGGGGAGCACCTGCTCTTAGCCCTACCACAGGACAGGATAGTACCAGACCAGGGGAGCACCTGTTCTTAGCCCTACCACAGGACAGGATAGTGCCAGACCAGGGGAGCACCTGCTCTTAGCCCTACCACAGGCTGCTGGTTTGTCTTGATTTTGAAATACTGGGGGTTGAACCCGGGTCTTTCGCTCTGAGCTAGAGTCCCAGCCGCGTTTTATTTATTTGAGACATGGTCTTTTTAAGTCGATAAATTACCGAGGCTGGGACTCAACTTGCCTCAGCTTCACAGAGTGCTGGATGACAGGCCTGGCTTGACTGAGTCTCACCCTCCCCCAGCTGCTTCCCTCCCGAGCCTTAGCTCAGGGCGTAGGCAATTCTCCTTCCACCCTCTGAGCTTGGTGGCAGGAACCATGTGACTGGGCGGAAGCCGTCATGACAAATCCATAGGTTGGCACGCATGCCACACAGTGGACACCATATTCCTCTGTTACGTGTATGAGTGCCTGGCGACCTGGTCAGAGGCCACGGAAGGAGCCCAGTCAGCCGCCAGCTACCCCCCCCCCCCGCCCCCCCAGAGTCCCGGAAGGCCACGGGAGAGCAGCTCCGAGCTTGCGTCACAGCTCCTGCAGTTCTTGTCACCATTCCTGTGGGCAGTGTACCTCGCCCCGGTGTCGCGCTGCGTGCTCCTCTGGGAAATGGGATAACGGGGTCCCACGACGCCGTGGGAGGAGCTCTGCGCGCGGCCGGCCACAGCGCCGGACCCCAGCCTGCTCTTACTGCCACTCCTGCAACCCACGCACCCTGCCACCCAGGCCTGGCCCACCCCCCAAGGAGATCACTGGAGTCACGGGGTGTGAATACACGCCACATCTAACTGCTCCCAGTTTTTATTTTGGGGGGGTCGGGGGAGAGACCTGAGCGTCAGTCAGTATTTTTCTCCAGACCACGGATTCGGGAGGTCACATCAGGGTGGGCAGAATGTTGACACTGAGAGGGGAAATAAAATTGGGTGGGTGGGGGGTGGTTGTAGGATAATACCCTCACCAAGCACCCAGGGAAGTCCAGACGCGCGGGGGACGGTGATGATAGGGCCAGGGCCTTTCTCATGCCGCCGCCTCGTGGTGAGCAGGCAGTGATGAGTTCGGTGCTAAGTTTTTGCTGCTGTTAAATCTAACCATCCAGCTTAACAGGGAAAAGCGTCTGTTGTGCAATTCTACCCTCTGCTGGCGACAACATGCATTGCAGCAACCCACTAATGCTAAACGCAAACTGGAGAAAGGAGGGGCTGGAGGCACAGCTCAGGGTGGAGCAGTCACCAAGTCTAGTGCGTACTTGAGTTCGGTCCCCCAGCTCCACATAAAGCGGGCGTGGTGGCGCGCGCGCCAGCACTTGGGAGCCTGAGGCAGGAGGATTGCCTTGCCTTCCAGGCCAGACTGGGTGCCAATGTGAGTTCAGGACCAGCCTGGGCTGCGGACGGAGACTCGTACAGGCAAACGCAGCAACAAAAACACTGCTGGAGAAATAAGAGGCCTTGGGTGCGTGGTGCGAGGGCTTTACTGGAAATCGGTGCTGAGATATAAAACGAATCTTTTATTAAAAGAGCAGGGGTCAAGGGGCAGAGAATGCCGCCATTTCTGACAGTAGCTGATACTCTAGGGTGTTGAAAATGCCTCCGCTTCCGTCCCTGACTGCGTGGCTGCTCGCGCTCTTGCTCTCAGTTCTGGGCACGTCGCTGAGGGATGCTATGCAGAAGTCCTAGTTTTCTGTAGCCCTGATTCTGTGGACGGTTAGAAAATTGGCTCACAAAGACCCCAAAGAGTAGATGGGAAAGGTACAGAAGGGGTTTTTTAAGATGGCTCCGCGCAGTTACGGCCACGCTGGAGACGATAAAGGTGGGCGGGAGAGCCCTGGCTATAGTACAACCTGCCCATTGTGGTATCCGCGAAGGAGGCGGCAGCTTCACGATGGCTCCCATGGCTTCCATGACGGCGTTTATCTTGCCTGCTAGGCTTTCAGTGTTTCTCCTGAGGTTGAAAATGTGCCCCGAGGACATGGGCTGTGTGTAACTTATCTGCTGTGGGTTCCTCAGAATCTGGGAACAGTACCTTGTATACATAAGGTGCTCAATAATTTATCGTTGCCTTTTACTTGTTGGAAACATTATTGACAGTGTCTGAGTCTTACTAATAGCTCACAGGTTAAAAAAAATCCCTCCCTCCCTCCCTCCCTCCCTCCCTCCCTTCCTTCCTTCCTTCCTTCCTTCCTTGTAGTGGGAATTGAACAGCTGTGTTTTCAGCCTTCTAAAAAATGGTTTTTTAATTTTTTTATTATTTATTTATTTATTTGCAACAGGCCGTCCTAAGGTGCCCTGCCTGGCCTTGAAATTGCCTGTCTCTTGCCTTAACCCCGAATAGCTGGGATCACAGGTGTACACCACTGAGCCAGCTTCTCTGCCTACATGAATGCATACCTGTAGTGTGTGTCTCTGTTCCAGTCGCGCTGTTTTCTTGGCTTTATTTATGTGTGTGTCCACAGGCTGGGAATTCCATGGAGCTGAACATATCGATGCAAACCGGTCTCAACACTGAGTATTGAGCCTATAATTTCCTTAGAGGTTCAACTGTGTGAGTAGCAAATCTTAGTGCTTTTTTTAAAACACAAATTCCATGCTTTTCTTATCTAAGGCCTGAATTTGGGCCTGGCTACGAAGATTTGGGCCACCTACTGAAAGCCTTATAGTTCTGTTCTTGCATCTCCTACATGTGAACATTGGGCCTGGAGGAATAGCTCAGTTGTTAAAGTGCAATGAGTACCCGAGTTCGATTCCCCAGCACGTAATCTGGGTGTGGTGGTGCATGCCTGTAATCCTAGCACTCTGGGAGGCTGAGGCAGAAAGATTTCTGTGAGTTCAAGGCCAGACTGGGCTACATAATGACACAGAACCAGCCTGGACTACAGAGTGAGACCCTGTCTCGAAAAAAGAAGGTGAACATTGTGGATTTTATAGTTTTGTTCTGAGAAATAAATGAGTCAGTGAATCTAATTCACACAGCACTGTGGCTAAGATAGGTTGCAAATATGAGCAAATATGAAAATAGAGACAGGGGAGGAGGAGGAGGTGAAGAGATAACAGACACACCCCATCCTGGCGCTCACTTCCGGTACGATCTGCTTCACAATCCTGGTGAAATTGCCCTGTGCTAGGCATAGTCATCGTGAACTCCCCTGAGTTTCTTTCAGATAAGCCAATGTTTAGATTTTGTCTTCCCTGATGACCTAGTTGGAGAAGCAATTTTTTAAAAAATGCTATTATTCCCCCTCTCATTTCTCCAAGCAGTGCAATTCTCACTATGGATAAATAAGAAACTATAGAAAATCATCCTAGGGGAAAGTTTTTTCAATGAACTCCAGCTCCTCCAAGTTGACTATACTCCGTAGTCTCCGGGGCTTTTTTCTAGGTTATACCACATTTTGCAGGAAGATTATTCTGCTTTGTGACTTCTGGTCTCGCTTTTTGTCATAGAGTCTTCTGCCTTGACATTAGAAATCCTGTGTTAGCATTTTGAAAGGCGGACTGTTATCCCCATGTCAGGACCCACGTGACAGATTTAAACAGACCTCCCCAGTGCAGGAGAGCAGGTGGATCCCAACAATCCTGTGCTACATGTTAATCTGCATTCTGTTAAACTTCCTGGTGGCCATCTCTGTACATTCCATGTTCTCTTTGCAGGGGAGATTTTTGGCTATTGAAATTCTGGGTTAAAAGGTATCACATGCATTCATGAGAATATTTCTCTCAATACCATACACATGAGGTGTGGTCACAAAATATGGTGAATGTTTAAATTAAAACAATATTTATGACAGTAAAAGACACATCACCATTAATTGCCCTCAAAAAACCCCCGAACCTCCAGCTTTGACTACATTGATCCCACTGTCTTGGCCACTTCTGAAGTGACTTCTGAAAGTTCTCTTTTGTCTTTAGCTGCACTGTCATGGCTGCCTTGCTGTCCTGAGTTGACTTAATGTATTTGCCTCTCCTGGTCATGTTGACTTTGGAAAGAGCAGGCAGTTGCACGTTGTCAGATCTGGTGGCTGAGGACCCACCACCGTGTTGCCCTGAGCCCGTCTTCCTGTTAGGTACCTCTCAGCAGCAGCACTCACTGTAGTTTTGAACACACTTACTGAAAAAGACTCTCAGTACCGATTCAGAAAATACCAGTAATAATGAGATGAGTGGGTTCACAGCAAATGGGAGTGGCTGGAGGGGGTTTAGTGGCAATGAGTCTGTTACAATAATAAATTTTAGAAAATGTATTTAAACATTCACTGTATTTTATATCAGACCTCTAAGTTTAATTCTTATAAACAAATTACACATATATACCGAATCGCAAATGTAGTGAGAGGTGAAGGAAGGCTAATATAGAAACTTAACCTTCTGGCTTCTCTTATTCTCCTAAAATCTTTCTTTCGGTTCAGTCATCACAGAGGCCTACTGTATTCATTTTTACCCTTCTTAAGAGTACTGAAGGGCAAATTTAGCTGCCTCCCAAACCCCTAAGAGGAAGTAGTCACAACTCGGAATCATAGTGGTGGATCAATAAGTGCTTAACAATCAGCTCTCTGGAGAAGCTGGGGACTCCCTAATTTGTAACATTTTATGGAAAAAATACTCCCTGGATGGCCAATTTTAATCTACCAGCGTGGTTATAAAATAATGTAAATTGAGAATTGTCTTCATTACTTTTTCACTGATGTAACCTAAGACCCGACATCCACAATTGGGGCGCCGGGGGGGGGGGGGTACTTTAGCTCACAGTTTCAGAAGGTCCCAGTCAGCTCAGGGGCAGCCAGCAACAGTAGAAGGACACAGCAGAGGCAGAGGTGGAGGCAGCTCCTCACGACATGGCCAACAGGAAGCCAAGTCAAGGCGAGTAGAATCTGGTCTCTTAAGGAAGGCCAGAAGCAGCTTCCTTCCAGGCCTGTCCCAGTGATCTGCCCCATTGAGCCTCAGTGTTTCATCTTTTCCAGGTTTTGAAGATGTGGTAAGGCCCCACCACACGGCTGTAATCCATTCTACATGTCTGCAGTCCACCCCCCCAGACCAAGGCCCCATCTCCCAACAGCACATGGTTCCATAGACAATCCATACCATGCAAATACATGAGACTTCTGAGGGACACTCCAGATCCAAACCACAATAACAATAGATGGAGATAGTCAGCTTCCAAAAGCTGGATCAAGCCCCCACAGCACCCCATTGTGGGTATCAATGGAATGCCACCTGCCCCCTCCCTACCCCCCGTCCCCAAGGGCACTGTGACGTCCAAGAGATGGGAGACTTTCCATTTATCCATAGTTTAGCTCTCCTGTTAGAACTCTGAGAAGAACCAACTATAATTTCAGATAAATTTTTTAAAAAGGCATCTCATTTTTTCCCTCTTCCCATAGAGACCCAGTACTTAGTAAAGATATGTTCTGTTCTGGATTATTGAGAAATCGCTTACCATGCAAAGATCTGATTTGATCATGACAAAAGTCGCTTATACTAAAATAACAAATGACTACTGTAAGACTCTCCTATTTAGATGGTGGTAAATAGGAAATATGTCAGTTGTCACAGACATTCTTTTACTTCATCTTAAAAAATTAACACAAAGATTCTTTAGCATAGGCAATTGCATTTCTGCTATTATTCCTAAACCTGTTGGCGTAAAGATCTACATATTGGATGCGGCTGGCCAATATGAAGTGTCAGATGTTTCCTGGTACCAAGAACTGGGTAAACGAAGTCCACGTCACCTCCGTGGTACAGTCGTCCTAATGAGCACGCATGGAAGTTATTTTCACTCCTGTCCTCCCGAGAAGGAAAATTGCGCTTAGGATCAAATACACCTTGTCGATTGAGCCCTTCTACATTAGTCTTTCCTACCATATCTCAGATTGTGTGGCTTACACAACATAGATTTATTTTCTCACAAGTATAGGGGCTGGATATCTGAGATACAGGTCTGGCAGGGTCTGAATCTAGATGTTGGTGTCTTTGCGGCTTGCGGACAGCTACCTCCTTGTTGCACCTCCCATGGCCGAGAGTGGGAGGAGCCATGGAAATAGCTGGCTACTCAGGCTTCTCTTCCTCCTCTTCCTAAAATACCAGTCTTATAGAACTAAGGCCTAACCATCTTAGCCTTAGTGTTCTCTCCTGAACATCATACCTCTAAAAACAGTCATGTTGAGGGATAGGGCTTAGCCATAGAAATCTTTAATCAAGATTCAATTCAAGTAACTTTACATTCTAACGTAATTCTACGGTTGGATGACCACAATGCAGAAATGGTGCAGTGAAAGGGAGCCACAGCGGCCAGGAAACCGAGATACATGAGGAGCCAGGAAATAGAATAGACCCTTCTAGGCCGCACCTCAGTGACCCACCTCCACCTGGGTTCCACCTCCTGACAGCACATTTGGCCTCAAACTCATTAGATTGATTGAGTGCTGCGTCTCATGATCAATTTCTTTTTGAAAGCCCCACCTTTGGACACATGAGACTTGTGGAATAATTTTAAATTCAAACCATAGCACTCTATGAAGGAAGTCGGACTGGAATGACTGATTACATGGTATAGGATTCCATCTATGTGACATTCTGGAGAAAGTTGCTCTGTTAGAATAAAAACAGACAAGTAAGTGGTTTGTTCACCTCTTGGAGTGGACTTTGTGGATAGAAGAAGTTGATTACAGATAAACAGGAGGGAATTTCAGCAAGAATGGAACTGGTTCATCCCTTGGTCAGACAACTGTTATGTATTTGTCAAAACTCGCAGACATGTGCAACAGAAAGTTTCCTTTGTACAGTCTGTCACTTTTACTGAAAGACCACCTGGGATCTTTGTCACTTATGGACTGTCATGATAGATCTGGGGTCCTTTCCTACACCTATGTGTCCTTGTATGTTCCCTAGAGGGGTCCTTCATGCATATTTTATCTATTACAGAAGCACTCGGCAAACATTTTTTTTTTTTTTTTTTTTTTTACTTTCTCTGTGTCTTTTGTGATTTCTGTATCTAGGAAATAGGCTTCATAGGGTAATCTCATTTATAATGTATGACATCGGCATTACACACATAACAGTGTTGCAAAATCAGTATCTCATCCCTGGTTTCCTGATTGAAAATATCAGGTCTCGTTTTTAGTTCACTTTTCTTTCTGGTGCTCAGATGTGAGCAAGAGGGTAGAGAAGCACTTTCGTGGTGGTGTGTCCACAGATATCCAGAGATGGCCTCCTGATTAAAGGTTGGTTCTTTCTTCCACTTTTTAAATTTGTGGTATGCAATGGTTACGTAACACTTGAGAATTTTGTGCACATTCAAACTGCATCAGCTTCACGTGCCTTTCTCTGCCCACTTTCTTGCCCCCCATCCCCTTTACCTCTCGACATCTCACCCCTTTGACACTTATTTTTACTCTGGCTTTCTCATACTAGAGAGACAGTGTGTATATATTTAATCTTCTGACTCTTACTTCACTAAGTGTAATGGTCTCAGGTTGCATCTGTTTTCCTACAAATGCCTCTGTCTCCGTGGCAGAGTGGTGTATATATGTTGTATTATATATGTGTATATGTATGTATGTTGTGTGTATATATATATATCCATTGTGTATATATACCATATTTTCTTTATTTGCTTAGGGATATTTCACCATCTTCTGTATTGTGACTATTGTTAGTTGTGCTGCTGTAAACATGGGTCTGTGTGTGTCTTAGTTACTTTTTCGTTGCTGTGACTCAATATCTGACACCCACAAACTTAGGAAAAGAAAGGTTTATTTTAGCTCACAGTCTCAAAGGTCACAGTCCATTCAGGGGTGGCCGGCAACAATCAAAGTACACGGCAGAGAGAGAGGTGGAGGCAGCTTCCCCGGACCAACAGGAAGACAAGCTGAGGCTAGTTGAGACTAGGCCCCGCGTCCTCCAGGAAGGCAGGTGCAGCTTATGTATCCTTTCAGGTCTCCGCCCAGTAACCAGCCCCTCCTGCATCCAGGTGTGGCCACTACACACCGTTAATCCTAACTTAACTGTAATCCAGCCCTCCAACCAGACCCCAATCCACCAACATCACATGGTTCCATTAAAATACATGAGACTTTTGGGGGACACTCCAGATCCTAACCACAACAGTGTGTATCTCTGTTCTATGGTGTTTTCAACTCATTTGTAAGATATCCAGAAGAGGTATCACTGGGTAAAATGGAATACCTATTTTACCTATTATCAGTTTTTTTTTTTTTTGAGAAATCTTCATATTGCTAACTCTTTGGTTCATTTTGTATTTTTTGTTTCAATTCCATTAGTTTGTGCTCTGATCCTTGTCATTTCTTCTGCTTTTGGATTTGAATTGGTCATGTTTCTCTAGACCTTGAGGTTCACCATTTGATTTTTTATTTGGAAATTTTAATGTGCACATTCATGACTATAAATTTCCCTCTTAGGACTGCTTTCATTGTGTTTCACAGGTTCGGGTATGGTGTGCTTCCATGGTTCTTTGACTCTAGGGAATTTTCTATTTCTTCCTTGGCTTCTTCCATGACCCATTGCTTGTTCGGTAATATATGCGTAGTCTCTATGTAGTTTCTTTTACTATTAATCTCTAGTATTGTTCTGCTATGATCTGAACATATCTACAAGGAATCATTTCAATTCCTTTATACTTTTTAAATATGATCTATTTTGGAAAAACTCCCGTCCTTCTGAGAAAAAGGTGTGTTCTGTTAATGCTGCATGGAGCATTCTGTAAATATCAGCTAGATCCAATTTTTTTCATAGTGTGACTTAACTTGAATGTATCTTTGTTAATTTTTTTGCCTAGTTGATCTGACTGTGATAACAGGGTACTGAAGTCTCCTACTATAATTGTGTTGGGGACTATTTGTCTTTGTGTGTCCAATAGTTTTTGTTTTACAAAATTGGGTGCCTTGATGTTCAGTGGGTATATATTGATAATGGTGACTTCTTCCTGTCGAATTGTTCCCTTATCCTATATATATAAAGT
This sequence comes from Ctenodactylus gundi, assembly GCA_004027205.1. Lineage (NCBI taxonomy): Eukaryota > Metazoa > Chordata > Mammalia > Rodentia > Ctenodactylidae > Ctenodactylus > Ctenodactylus gundi. The sequence goes on along the minus strand of PVKB01002485.1, from coordinate 214,967 downwards.
CCATTTTTGTCTCTTCTGATGTGTTTTGGCTTGAAGTCAGCTGTGTCTGAGAATTGCATCACTACCATCAGCTGTTGCTTCTGTTCTCTTTCTTGTCCTCAGGTCATCCCTGAATCTCAGTCTAAATTTGTCAGCCTTAATTCAAGATCCAGTACTCTCTTCATAATGCTTGAACTGATTTCCAATGTTTTCAAATCCTGTAATTCAGCATGGAATCCTTTCAATCTTTCTACTGAAATGTTTCTTCATTTCTTGAACTGCCTTGTTTGTCTTTTTATTTGTGTCTTCTACATAATTGTTAAGCTTTTATTAATTTAAGACTATTGTTTGTTTGGTTAAATCCTATTTGAATTTGCTAAGCATCTCTTGCATTTGTTTAAGCATGTCTTGTTTGAACTGATTAGCCATTAGGTCCATTAAAAAAAAATTCCTTTCCTATGGGTTCCACTATTCCAGGGCTCCTCTCTTTATGATTATAAACAAGCTGTCTCAGTTGGCTGCCTGTGTCAGATTCGTGTCCCCTTGAAGTCTATGAATGAGATCACAGAGGGATGAGGCAAGGTGTACAAAAGGCCCTTTTATTGGGAACATGAACAATAGGGGTGTAGAAGGTGGGTGAAACTTCCGTAGTTGGAAGCAGACCCAGAAACGTGGGTTGCTGCATGGCTCACTGCATGAAACTTATTTATATGAATTGGGTAAGGAGTTGTCCCACACTAAACAACTTGGTTGTTGAGACTAGTTGCTAAGTTCTCCACCTTCCAGCAGCTGCTGAAGCCCTCCACCCTTTCCATGCTTCTGAGGTCCTCCTCCCTTAAGATCTTTTGCTCTGTTGTCTTTGAAGTACCTCACCTTTAGCCATCAGTAGTTCTGGGGAGTGGTTCTGTGCAGGCTGTCCTGAGCTGCAGCTAGTTGCTATTCCTGCAAATCCTCCTTTCGTTTTGCTTTCTAGTGAATTCTCTGCTTCTGGGAACCCCTTGATCCCTAATGGTCTATGTGCCCACTACCTCCTGTCACTTGATGACATTAGTATCCTGATGAACCCATCTTGAGTTGAGAATTCCTTTAATATACCTAATGTACTGGACCTCGTGACTTAGCTGTGTAGTACCCTGCCAGTATTACTTGTGACCCCATGGCTGTGGTTCACTGCCCCTGCCCAGTGTCATAACAGTCTTAGACTGCATATCGTTAGTCTGGAAAGACAATAAGAATTAGAAATGCTGTCTTTATGGAATGCATATTGCTTTTGCACCATTGTAAAGTTAAATTATCCTACATTGAAGCATTATAAGTCGAGACTATCTGTACTACTTTATAGAAATCTTAAATCAAAATGAGCCTTCTTCATGAATCTGAGAGCATAGCCAACACCGACTGAAGCTTATTTCTCCAAGGGTCCTGGGTCCTCACACCTCGTTCCATGATATGCCTGACTCTGAGCTAAGGATTGGTGCAGGAAGGAGCACACATTGACCAATTGCTCTATTTCTCAGCCTAACTGCGAGGCCAGGAGATGCGATCGTATTTAGAAGGACGGGGTGAACATGGAACCCTAGGGGAGCTTCTTCCAAGTATCTGCTACAATCCTGCAAGCTCCAAGTCTACGGTTCTCAACACCCCAATGCTAACTCATTGACCAAAAATATGTCTCTGTCTGTGTGTGCATTGCCAACATCGCGTATGTGTAAAGCTTGAGTGGGGGGAATTGGAAGGTGTCTCATGGTCTCACTAGAGTGTCTGTGGTCAGTCTCCAAGGAGCCCCCAAGCTTGCCAGAGAGGCTTCACTTTGTTAGTTATGAGGGAGGGGCTGGAGGTGCACTTGCGTGAGGGTGTTTGAGGAGCCTTCCTCTTTAGCTGAGGCAGCGTGAGAAGTCACAAAACCTTCTTTTTCTAAGTCCACAAGAATCTATCCCTGGATATATAATTCTTGTGGGAGTGGAAAGAAGAAGAAACTTGCGGTCACCTCTGTACAATCCCTAGAATAAACATTTATTTAGTGTTTTCTGCAGCATATACTTAAGGGATTTATAAACAAAGAAATTGTGGAGACAGGCGAGTACTGAGCTAAATGGCGCAATTTTCTCAAGCCATGCTCCATTCTCCGAGGATCTCTCGGGGTGGATTCCCGATCTGGGCATCAGCATCACCAGGGATGGAGTCTTTCATCCTCCACTCCAATCTGTGACAGTCACACCTAGCTGTCCTCCAATTTCCTTTTCTTATTTTCTCCAGTAATAGTCATGGGATACATAATAACACAATAAAAAGCTGGATTTCCTAACCCTTTTTAAGACTATACACAACCATGGGATTGAGTTCCTTTGCATAAGATATAAACAGAAGCAATGTGTGCAACTTCTAGAACCTGCTATTTATTAAAGAAAGGGTTGTGATTTTTTTCCCCTCTTTTCTTCTCCATTTGGGCTGGAATTTGGACCAGTTGACTAGTGCTGTGGTCACTGCATTGGATCAGAAGGTGAGATTTCTGTGCTGTGGTTCATAGGATTCTTGGTGAGTGTGGGATCATCATACCAGCCCTGGGCCAGGAATGTTTATGTGCAAGACATCCTGATTTTAGTTTTCTGTTACAGCTGAACTTCATTGTAATAATAGTGGTTAGAACAGGGCCTGGATTCTAAACTTCAGAGAAGGAAGCCTTTATCTTGATTCAGTTAATCTTTCCAATACTCATAATAGCGACTACTATCATGTTACCCATTTTACAGACAAGGAATGCTGAATCCGAGGTCACCCACATACTGTATGGTAAAATACAGATTTGAACCTCGGCTACATGGCTTCAGAGTTTCTCTCCTTGATCACATGGTGCCTTCTGGTAATACAAACACCACCCAGTAGAAAGAGCTGGAATCTAGCAGCGCGCACCAAGGGTATTAAAAGACTGCAGCTTCTTTCCGAACGTGCTTTCTGGTGAGTTGAGTGGGAATAATCTGAACCATGTGGATTATGTTGCCATTAAAATATTTATGTGGACTTAAGAGCAAAGTGTGTGGCCAATATATAGTGTGTTATTTTGAGCTTGTGAGGCTGGGTAAGTGTTGCATGTCTCTAGCACATGGGGCTCAGGGGTTTTTGTTGTTTTTTTTTGGGGGGGGGCTGGGGATTAAGTAAGGTTAAGGCCTTCACTGAGTCACGTTCCCAGCATTTTGGTTTTCTTTTGAGACAGTGTCTTGCTAAGTAATTAAGTTGCCCAGGCTGGGCTCAACCTTGCAGCTCTCCTGCCTCAGCTTCCAGGAATACTGGGACATGTAGCTATGCCTGGCTCGCTTCACATGTGAAGGCACCTCTGGACAGGGCACCTCTGGCCGGTTTACTTATGAACAGGAAGCCAGAGGCTCCTTGAGGGCTCCTGAAGGCAGGTGTACTTGCTGTACCCAGATCATTTACTAGATTAACATGACCATCTAACTTTCTTGTTTGCAGAGTATCCTCTGGTTTCTCTTCCAGAATTTTATATTTAAAAGTCTCTTATTAGTCTTTATAACCTGGAGCAAGCAATCTTGACTCTGATGAAATTGCAGGATTCCTGTTTATATCAAGCAACAAAGGTCTCCACACATTTCCCTGACTCTTGGTGGGCTATTTATCGACTCAATTACTCACAGGCAACCAGGCATGGCAGCACACACGTGCAATCCCGGTGCTTAGAAGGCTGAGACAAGAGGATTGCCATGAGTGTCAGGCCAGCCTGGGCTGTATAGTGAGTTCAGAACCAGCCTGAACTACAGAGCAAGACCCTGCCTCAACATAACAAATTATGCATGAGCAAACATTCAACAAATGCTGCTTACTGAGAATGGGACTTTGAATGAATTACTTCATGTACATTGTGCCTAATTTTGATAATAAATCTCAGATAGGCAAATGGTGGTTTGCACAGAGCAGATGATGGAAAATGTTCAGTGTAGTTCCTACTGTACTGTTATTATTTTCCAGGCTCTATACAGGGCAAAGAAAGTAGCAGTCAAAAAATGGAGACAGAGTGTATTATTTCTTCTCTCCACTGTCCATGTTAACAAGATGTTTTATTTGTCAAATATTTATTAAGTACCTACTATTATCTGGAAACTTTATCAGGGCACTAACTAAACATAAGTGGTTAATAAGACATTTATATTATTTTCCATACTTGGTCTTCATAACCCAGTGCATGTTTTACACATATGTTGTATCTCAATTCAGGTGCAAAATTTCCATCAGAAACACTTCTGTTTTAAATTTTATAAAATTTCTAACCAGGGGGCTGGAGGAATGGCACAGCAGTTAATGCCCTTGCCTTGCAAGCTCAAGGCCCTGAGTTCAATTTCCCAGCACCACATAAAGCCTGGTGTGGTGTCACATGCCTGTAATCCCAGCACTTCGGAGGCTCAGGCAGGCATTGTCCTGAGTCCAAGGCCAGCCTGGGCTACAGAGCAAGACCCTGTCTCAAAAAACAAAACAAAACAACAACAACAAAACAACAAAAAGAAAGAAAGAAAGAAAGAAAGAAAAATTTCTAACCAAAAAGGTCATTTACCTATTTATGTTTTTATTTCATACCTTTAAAATTCCCATTAAGGAAATCAAACTTCATCAGCTTTTAAATTAAAATGGAGTTGAATTAGCAATCCCTGTCCTCAGTTACTCCAGTGACAAGGTAGTGATCTGTAGCCACAAGGGGCCGGGGGTCATGCCCTAATGGGCTCGGACGTCTGGAGAGGTTGGTGGCCCATGGGAGAGCCGGCAGAAACCATAGTTCAGGTGGCGCGACAGGGACCACATCCTGTGACCTCCTATGCCACGTCTAACAGTTCCATAGTTTTGAAGTTTACTTTTTAAGTCTGGAATCTATTTTGTCTCACTTTTTGTGGTATGTGAAAGGTCTATTTCTTTTCATGTGGTTGTCCCATTGCCCTAGAACCACGTGACGCACGTACAGTTCTCTCCACGGCACTGCTCGTGTGTGCTGTGCCAAAGATCGTCGGCCGTATTTATGTGCTCCATTTATTCTTTACGTGTTACCTGAAGTGGCTACGGGGAGAAAGGACGTGGGATCCCAGGTGGAAAGCCAGGCCCCTGGTCCTTGCCGGGGTCCAGGGCTGACTTCTTCTCTGTTCTCCCGACTTTCTGGTGTTAAGATACCACGCTTTTATGAATGTCAAGTGATGCCAGGTGGTCATGTTGTATTAATGATCTCAGTAAGCACAAATGACATAAAGCAGGCGCCGCACAAAGCTGGGCGCACTGGCTCACGCGGGCCCCTGACTGCCTGCAGGACTTGAAGTCTCACTCAGGTCCACTAGGGGGAGAAATGAGGCGGCGCTGGAACTCTCTGGGCCTGCCCAGCGGCTGGCTTCTCAAACAAAAGATCACTTTCAAAATAAAACACCCGGTGCCAGCGGACGTGCTTTGCGTGTCCAGATGTCCCCTGGCACGAATGAAGAAGGGATATCCCCTCTGGCTGGCGGCAGGGCAGGGCTGCGGCCTCTGACCGACCAGAGAGTGTGGGGAGTTGAGCTCGGGGTTCACAGAGCCCTGTGCTGCGAATGTTGGAGGGGGGCAAATTCCGGATGGCTCGCAGAAATAGTTAGCTCAAAGCCCTGGGTTCAGCTCTCCAGCACTCCATTAGCTCGATGTGGTGATGCACACCTGTAATCCCGGCACTTGTGAGGTTCACACAAGAGGATTGCTGTGAGTTTGAGGTCAGCCGAGGCCACACCCAGGCCTACAGAGTGAGACCCTGTCGCAAAAAAAAAAAAAAAAAAGAAAAAGAAAAAATCCAATGGACTCCAGACTCAACAGGTGATGAGCAGAGGCCACACCACGGTGCTGAGTGGCGCTCCCTGGGCGGGGATAAGTGTGCTCTGAGGCACCCACTCACCAAGCTCTTAGCTGTGTGGCATCATTTTAACAATTCTGAGTGCTAACCTATTAAAAACACTTTTTTTTTTGGTTGGTCCAGTGGTACAGGCCTATTATCCTAGCACCCTGGGAGGGTGGGGCAGGAAGACAGCAAATTCAAGCCTCGCCTGGGCACTGTAGTGAGGTCTCAAAATCCACCATAAAAATGGCTGCAACACAGCTGGTGTTCCTAGCCTCTTTCCAAATTCTTTCTGTGGCCTTGTACCATATGTATGGATGTGTACGTGTATACGTGTGTGTGTGTGTGTGTGTGTGTGTGTGTACATATGTTAAACTGAGTGATTAAAATTTTTAATCTGAAAAAGAGATACAAGGTTATTATAAGTGGAAAACAAATTCCACTTGCCACAAACAGAAAGCACATGTAAAAATAAATTCAACAAGGACACAACATTATTCCCAAATTTTAGCCAGATACGGTAGTGACCCCCTGAAGGTTTTGGGCCTGAGACCAACTGCCAAGTAAACAAGGAGATTAGCAAGTGCTAAACGCTCTAGAGAGGCCTCAGAGACACTGCCGCCCCGCAGGACGTGGCTTTTGTTCTTAGAATGTTTCTCCTTGACAAAATAATCAAGGAGGCTGAAAGGACACCACATTCTCGCTTTGTGACTCAGAGTTATATCAAGTCTTGTCTGCACACCACCGTTCACCCCGTAATCCACCTAAAAACACCCACCGGGCCATGCGGGGGAAACCTGTAAATCACAGGGATGAAATTGTCACTGGCTGGGAAGACCTTCCTCTGATGTTCCTGGTGAGAAGGTGCTGGGGTCCTTCAGGAGGAAGGACGCCACAGGCCCACCCCACAAGGCATGCCATCAAAAACAAGCCAGCAGATAAGTTGCAATTTATGAGCACCCCGCTGTCTGGCCAGCAGGCCCTGTTTCTAGGCTTCAGTGTCTCTGAATGGAAGGTGTTGAGCTAGTTCTCAGTGGCTTTTCTCTGTATCAGTATTTGATTTGTCATTGTGCCTTCAAGTGTTTACAATCTGTCCTTAGTTCTTTATCCTAAAAGATATTGCCTGAAAGCCTTACTGTGGGGTTTTTTGATGCTTTCTTCATATATATTTGTGATATATAATAATTCTATTGCTCTTAGGGCATTGATGCATATACATTGTATCATTACATCTTGCGTATGATATTGCATCTTATTACACCTTATCATTTTGTTTCTCTTAGCCTTCCGACTGTCAAGTGTGCTCCCTCCCCCAAACCCCTTCCATGTGATCTTCTGTTTTGCTCTTTCCATTTCCTCTCATCGCTTCTTTAACTCTTTAAGCTATTTCTACTTTGGGCTTCTTGTGTAAGAGGAACCTTGCCAAATTAACCTTCTGTGTCTGGCTCGTCTTCCTTGGTAGTCTGGTCTCGGGGTGCATCTGTTTCCTTGTATCTGTTATTTTTGTGGTCTGGGCATGGATTATGCTTCCTGGCCTTTGCCTCTCCACTCTCAATCCATCCTTTCCAGAAAAATGATTTTTCAAAAACAGTGCACGTGTTTTACTGTGATCTTCCACTTAAATGAGAGTCCCGGATGACTTGTCCAAGGCCACGCAACCAATAAGTGGCAGAGCTAGGATCCAGATTCAGTTGTCTGGTCCTACAGGCCACCATTTATGACTAGTTGGGTCTGTTTTGCCAAAGACAGAAGTTAAACTGCTGATGCATGGTGGAGAGGTGTACGCTAGACATCAAGAATCCAAATAGGTTCAGCATTTCCCAGCTGTGGTACTGGATATTAATTCAACCAATCACTACTCATTATGCATGCAATAAATCTGGACCCATTAGTCAAAGTGACAGAAACACAAATCACATGGACTCAAATACTGTTTCGTATTACTGGCAGTAGACTGAGTGAAAGCAATAGCTTGGGAGGTAGGGCTAGCTTCTGGAGTAGCTAAATCCAGGAACCAGGTTGCAAAATCTCAGCCCTCGGTTCTGTATCTCTGTTCCAATTTCAAACAGACAGTCTCCTACTGGTGCCAAGGGGGCAGAAATTCTCTAACCCCAGCAGCTACAGAGAGAGAAACTACTATTTCCTTGGTTACACTTTGAAATGATCTGGGACTGACTCTCATTGGTTCAGCTTGAGTCATGTGGTAATCATGAACCAGTCATTGCCGCTAGGAGCATGAGTTATGCTGATTGGCTGAACCTATGTTACATGCCCACTGATGGAATTGAGGTGGGGTTAGCCCCATCTGAAATAGGAACACACACGCTGGAGGAGGGTTTACATTTTTTGATGGTAACTATCAAGAAAGACTGAAGGAAGGATATAACTAGATGCCGAGGTTGCACCTACTCTCTTTGTGACTGGATGAGTATTACAGGGGTTTGAAGAAATGTTTAAACCTTGTTCTGCTCTCAAAGAACAAGTAATCAGCCAGCAAAAAACATAAAATGATTAGAGAACAAGTCATATTTTCTAGTTCACAATAAATGGGGAAACTAATTGTTATAGGAATGTTTGAGGTTAGGAGTAAAGTCAATAGTCCTATAAAAGGAGGGTCTTGAGGGAGGCATGAAAAAGGTAACACCTAGCTAGGCATGGTGGGGCATGGCTGAAATCCCAGCTCTCCAGGAGGCAGAAGCAAGAGGATTACAAATTTGAGCTCAGCCTGGACAGCTTAGTGACTTAGTGAGACCCTGTCTTAAAAAAATATTTTCAAAAAGAATTGGGGATGTAGCTCATGTGAAGGCTGTGAGTCAATTCCCAGTATTGGCCCCTCTTCCCTCAGACATGCAATCACTGTGGAAAAGATTTTGGTCTCCATGTCTTTCTTACCCCTGGTGTCACACTTTTAAAAAGTCATATTGTGTGTATAAAGAGATGTTGCTGGTGAAATTGAAGTTGCTAGCCAGTTGCATGTCGGTAGCAGGATAATTCTCTTCATGGAATCGTTGTGACCTCTCACCCCATCTCTTCTGCAGGAGTTTCTCCTGGGGCGAGAGGAGGTGAGCAGCAGGATGTAGTGATGCTTCCAAAACTCAAAATTAGGCAAAGGATACTTGTGCTACTTCTGGAAGGAACATGTATCTTAGATTCTGAAGTTCTAAGCCGTTTGGACATTGAGAAGCACTGTGAGAAGCCATCAGAAGTGTGGTTCTGTTGGTGGAAATGATGATTAATTGGGGCAAATAGCAGCTTTAGGATCTCTTGACTGTTGAAGAAAGCTGCAGAATCCTTTTGAATCAATAACCAAGTGAGTGCTAGAAATCTACCTTTTCAGATAACCTTCCAAGTTGACTTTTGAGTACATTTAATTTCAAGGATCATTGGCTTGTGAAGTCAGTAGGACAGAAGTTTGAAATTGGACCATCTCTGTAAGGCCTCTTTTGATAACCTTTCTTCAAACTTGCCACCAACCTCTCTCTCTCTTTTTTTTTTTTTCTTAGTGGCTGTATCTTTCAAACACTGCAAATGGGCAAAAAGATGAGGGTAAAGATTGGGGCTGCCTGGTAGAGTTATTTAAAATGGATGGGTGATGGTAGTTAGAGAAAAACACCGCTTGAGGTTTTGGCTTCCCCATTGCACGCTCTTCTTTCGTATGTTGAGCCTGTGGCTCATAGTGAGCGTTAGGGCGTTTGTGGAACATCTGTAGTCCAGGTTTTAAGCTTTGTTCTTTCCTATGGTTATATGACTTTTGGTGGAAGTTTCTATGGCTTTATTGATACCTCAGAGTAGTTTCTGATCCTAAGAGGTATGAGTGTCAAAACCATCACCTTGGAGTCACATTCTCAAAGACCACTCACTGTCTGCTCAGTAAGATGGCTCAGGAAGAACTTGGACAAAGTCTGTCTTGTTTCATTCTGTAGTGAACTAAAACTCTAATATTCAGAGCTGCCAGCCCAGCACCTTTCTGATGTCTTGGGAATAACAGAAATATGAAAGGAATTTGTTTTGCTGGGTAATTTTGAGTAACTTGAACTGTGTAGTTGTGGGGGGAGGGGATGACACTCTATCAAGCAGTCCTGTGCCGTATGGCATACACCACATTTCTCCAAGACAGATGCCCCCCAAATTGGAATCGCTGTTGCTCTCATGACAATGGGTGGTCCAGGAAGTGGTGTGCCTGATTTTAGAAGCCCAGACACATCACTGGGATGATCTTTAATAGAACTCTTTGTTGAACAATGGTTTTTTACCCCAGAATGTGATCACAGCTGTTTTATTTTAGCTAATGCAGCAATTTGAGCAATTAAATCCATATTCCTTTGTGGCTATTTATTTTCACGAAGTAGTTCTCAGTGTATTGTCATGAAAGAATTCTTTGAGACTTGCAAAGTTAAAACAGAGCATAGATTTTTTCCCCCTCTTCTAAAATAGCCACATCTGCTTCTTCAAGTTGTCTTTTGTGTGTTGATGTCAACTTGCAGTCTTGAAGAGTGCAGTCCCATTGGAAGAAATGTGATTGATTATACAATGTCTATAGATTGAGTATTATCATAGATTGTGAGCCATCCAAAGACCTATTTGTTTTAGCAGCAAAATAAATTTTAGAGCTAATGTTGAGACCTTACTCTTATAAAATTACATAACCATGACTGCTTCCTCCTTATGAAATTATATATGAACCAAAGGTTTTGTGTCCCTGGTGATGTGACTCTCTTTCCTTCATTGACATTGTATATTGTGTAATTGCTTTATTCGGTCATTCAACAAGTATTTATTGAGCCCCTCCTGTGTGTCACAAATGGACACATCTCTTGACTTTGTTCAGTTTACATCATTTCACTTTAAGTCATTTCTAGAGAAGGAGCAAGCCAATAAAAAATGAAACAAACATGGATCTGGGGTTAGGGAAGAGGTTGCTTTGAGGAAGATATATACCATAGAAGCTGCCTTTGAGGATTGAATGTTTAAGTTCAGGCATTAAAGAAGGATAATTCTTGAAAGATTCACATGAATTAGGGGAAAAGGACTTTCCAGGCAGAGGAAATTGCTTATGCAAAGGGTTGAGATCTAGGTGATTTTGAGGAACATGGTCATATGACCTTGGATAGTAATGAACATTATTACTCCTACCTTATTGAAATGTGAATATACTCTTGGGTCTGAAATCATGTCCACACGGTCAGCACCATCTTGCTTTCCACTCCCTGAGGGTAAGATATGCCCATTTAGGCAAGTTTCAAGGTGATCTACAGGGAGATCTTAGGTGGGTAGGGGTAGGGACGGTGTGGCATGTTAAGAAGGGAACACATTGAGTGAGTAGTTAATTTCTGTTTAGCAGTCATGTACACAGAAGCCCATCTGCAGAGCTCGTGAAGCCAGGAGTCAGCTAAGATGCTAGAGAAATGATTTTAGCTCTTGGGACTAAACCGAAACTTCTACCAGGGACATCTAACCATATGATATTATATGTGTTTACTCTATTGATTTTCCCTTTTGTTTACCTTTAAAGGTGAAGAGGAATCATCTAATGTTGAGAGTAAGCCCCAGCTGCGCTAAAGGTTAAAGCAGCGAAGGGTTTGTGTTCATTTCCCTTCACAAAATTGGGCTGAAAAGGATCAATCCTGGGGAAGAAAGATGGCAGTAGGCATCTATGAGCAGGGAAAAGAGTGTGAAGGAGAATAAAGGCTGGTCTGTCTTTTCCTCCTTGACTTTTCTCCAAACAAGCCAGGTTACTACTTCAATACAATTAGTTCACCAAAATGATCTAGAAAGATTAGGGTTGGGTACCAAGTGGTCCATCAGTCCTGTTTCACTGAGTGCCTTTGCTCTTCAGAGCCCTGTGAGAGATTGCTGTAGGGATGTGGATGTGAGTTACATATCGACTCTGGCCTCAAGAATCTTGAAGACATTAGAAGAGTCATCACACATACAAACAAGTGCTGTGATAATTCAAAGCAGGGACAGATTGTTTCTGGATGGAGGAATCTGGGATGGTTTTATGAAGGAAGAGGAATGTAAATCAGGCTTAAAATTATTTGCGAGCTTTGGGTGACAGCTGCGAGAGCTAGAAGGAATCTCAGGAGGGGACAACATTGTCGTTGATAGGGCATGAAGTCCTGGTCATTGACATATGTGTGTATCACTGAGGTTGGGAGGGGACCCTGTTACAAAGGAAGAGAGTCAATGTCTATCTGGAGAGGTTCTGATGAATAAAACCAAGAATGGGGCCTAGGGATATGAATTTTAAAGGTACTAAAGATGAATTTGGTACAGAAGATCCAAGGACCACCCATGGAGGAATGATGGTCTAGAGGAGAGGAGGTGAGCCTTGAGGGCAGGGCTTTTCACCAAAAGGCCTTCATACAGAGCAAACATGATCTGATAGGAGCCATGCACACAGAAAGATTTAAATTCCAAGTACCTTGTTTGTAGCATAGCCATCTTTTTTGTTTGTTTGTTTTCTATTGTTTTGAGCAATCCTGATGAACTAGACCTACAAAAGAATATAGTAAGAAAATTATTACTGTCCCAAGTAAGATGTGGGCACTTTGCCTGATTAAGGTTAACAGAGATGTTCAGGATACCCACATATACGGTGACAAAATTGGCCTTCTGACCCAAGTCATTCACTAGGTAACAACAGGTAAGGCCAGGACAATGTAATTGTAAAACAGATCTAGAAAGGCAAATTACTGAGTGATGAAAGAGAAGAAATGGAAGGTGGGGAGGAGAGACATTGAAGCACTGCAGACGAGTAAGGGCGAAGTACAAAAAAAAAAAGTATCCAGAAAAAGTATGAGAACTCCAGTACCTTGTGTGAGAGCAAGTCACACAGGTTGTGGAACCAACCAACCCACGGGCCCCTCTCATCACTGCAGCCAGGAGGTAACAGCTTGCGTGATCACACCTGCAAACCTGGTCTCCCCGTGATTCTCAGTATCTGGGTACCGTCATCATTATCCACAATGGATTCACTCCTAAGTCTCTGGCACACAGCAGGGCAGCTAGTGGTTAAGCACAAAGGTGTTGAGATCATAGCCCCTGGGCTCAAACCCTAACACACTGCTGACTGCTTGGATGACTTGGGAACTAGTTTTTAAATCTTTGTGCCTCAGTTTTTACAAGTATGCAATAAAGCAATAATAAAGTCTTCAGGCCATTGATAGGGGATTTAAATGAAATAATAATATGTGCAAAAAAGACCTGGAATTGCTTCTTGTAGAAAGAAACTTTTATGACATATTAACCCCTACTGATATTACTAACATTTTTCAGCCTTCGAGGGAACCTGGAATACTGCAGGACCAATCAATCTATGGTTGCAGTCACGTTTCACTTGGCTTTTACAATGGAGGCGAGAAGGTCCGTTGGTGTCCATTGTCCTTCTCAAGAAGTTAGCATGGCCCTGCTATGGGGAAGGGCATTCTTCCGGCTGCCTGGCGATGACTGTGGCTTTTACGGAGGTCAGCTCTGCACACACTTCTAGAGAGTCAAACAACGAGAGGTTGGTATTGTGTGGTTGGTTTTCTCTCTCCTATGCTGTGCCGTGCAGCAGGTTGATGTCTGAAGACTCCCTCCTCGGTAGCCCCTTCATTTATTTGGAATCAGCACCGTTAACCATTTAGACCAGGGCAATCCCAAGGGGCCTGGCATTGAGCAGGCTGCTGGGGAAGGCAGAAGCTGAATTATGTAAAGAATGGTTGCTCATGGTGAAGACAGCGGATGTTGCCAAGTTTTCAGAGGAAGTTAAATTTATGACGAAGGCCAAGAAAATGAAAACATGAAACTGATCCAGACATTCAGGATATAGGAACAAATGATCCAGTTCGAGGAGAGAAAAGTCAGTGCAAAACCGTGAGCCCTTTCCTAGGAAGGATTTGAGGCATTTGGAGAACACCAGAGAGCTCTTCTCATTTGTGGGGAGAACAAAGGCCCAGAGGGTGTAAGAGGGCAGGGAGATATGAGAAACTGGAGCAAGGAGGGTGTTAAAGTCCATGGTTTCTTTCTGAGTTCAGTTGAATCTGTTGAACATTCTTAAGCTGGGCTGAGAAATATTCTGCTGTGTTTTAGAAAAGCCATTTTGGTGATTGGCTAAAGCATACATTATCTACGGGACAAAAGCAGAGGCAGAGGATCATTGGGAGGCTATGGCTTCCGTGCAGTAGAACATAGTAGAGACTCCCTGCATTTTTTAAAAAGCTGCATACTGTATTTTCTACTAGAAACTCGAGTTAGAGAAAATTGTGTATTAAAATGAAGTTAGTGTGTACATGGGAATACATCCTTATAGCTGCTCGAGAGCTAGAGTCTGTTCTAGACATTTCTGGAAATGATTTCAAATTTTTAAAAACAAGTGGGCATGCTCATCATCTCAGTATCTTGGTACTCTGAGAGGTGAGGCAGGAGGATCTCAAGTATGAGGCTAGCCCGGGCAGCTTAGTAACATAGCAAGAGTCTGTTTCAAAATTAAACAAACAAACAAACAAACAAAAACTCTGGAGGTACAGCTCAGTGTGGAGGCTCTGGGGACCTGGTGAGACTGTGGAAATACCTCCATAGCTTCTTTTGTCCCATCATTGAGTCCAATAACAAAGCTGTAGAGCACTCAGAGAAAGTGAAAAGCTTCAAGAAAGGGAACCGCTATCAGCGGAAGGCTATTTACTTAAAAAAGAAAAGAAAAGAAAAGTTTACCCAGATGGAGAAGAGTATAGTCGGAGAGGATGTGGGAACTTGCAAAATAAAAACAAATCCCCTAGTGTCCCAGTCATCAGCAGGGGTTGTGTCAGGTGCGAGGGTAAATGAGGACAGTGAGGTGCACACTGCTCCAGGGGCAGCTGGGCCCATCTTACACTGCGTTCGAGCAATGGACATGACCCACCCCGAGGAGCCTGCTCGGCACCAGGCAGGGGCTAAGCTAATTTGGAAACTTCTGACACCCTCAGGGTAATGGCAACTCAATTTGTCCAAGGGCAAATGACTGCCAATGGTGAAGTCATTTTCCAGAGTTTTCCTTGCCTACCCCAATCCTACAGCTACAGGAAATACTTAAAGTGAAATTTAAGTAGTATTTTGGACTCCCAGAGCAAAACTTCTAAGGTAGCGAGCAAACAGCAACTTAGAGAACCTTAGCTCTTTGCAGAAACCCATGGAATTAATGAAATCCAGCTTCCTCTCCCCGGTTGACCTCAGCTTTCCTGTGCACTTCAGGCCAAGAATCAGGGCTTTAGAAATGTTATCGGAGTCTACTTTAGAGTCGCCACGTTCTTGTTTTCAGCAAGCAGAGAAAATAAGATTGATAGATCAGAGCTATAGGAAGACATATTTTAACTTAAAATTGTTGGATGTTCTAGGAATTATTGCTGTTCTACAATGCAACAAGCTACCTTGTAAAATAATGCTAATATCGATAATACTAATCAGCCAGGTGTTGTGATGGAAGCCTTGAATTTCAGCACTCTGGACGGCTGAAGTAGGATTGCAAGTTCAAGCCCAGACTGGGCAACTTAGTGACTTAGCAAAGATGCCATCTCAAAACCAAAAGTAAAGGAAAAAAAAAAAAAACAAAAACAAACAAACAAAAAACCAAAAACGACTTGGGATGTAGCTCTGGTTCAATTCCTGGTACCAGAAAATTATTTGTAATGCAAGATTAAAATTTATTGAGCACATATGATGCCAGACCCTGGGAGAAATGCTTTATATGTATTATCTTATTAGGTTTATGCATTATTTTAAATAAGCGGAGCTCATTTTTCCAGATGAGGAAACTAAAAAGTAAA
Source organism: Ctenodactylus gundi (assembly GCA_004027205.1). NCBI lineage: Eukaryota > Metazoa > Chordata > Mammalia > Rodentia > Ctenodactylidae > Ctenodactylus > Ctenodactylus gundi. The sequence continues at coordinate 199,361 of PVKB01002485.1, read as the reverse complement.
AGGGTTAAAATTGCGTGCTTAAGGTCACACGATGATTCTACATCCTCATCCCTGGGCTGGGGCAGTGGTTGGTAAACAGAGACTGAATCAAAGGATGAACTTGATTAAGTTTAAGAAATGTTTTTGTGAAGCTGTTATGTGCCAGACATAGCGTTAGGCATTTTCTGGTAAACAAAGACCAATATGATCTAGATTATGGGCAGGAGATCTTTCCAGACTAATAGAAACAATGTAGCAGATGTGTTATAATTTATAAAATTAAACATTCATGAAGTTCCAAAAACTGTGGTGGGAGCATCTGATGGTATCTTCAGGTAGAAAAGAATAAGGAAGGTCTTTTGTATAAAGCGGCATTGTGACTGAACTTCGCAGAACTGAGGGGGAACTAGGTTGAGAAACACCAAGTATCCCAAGCTATGGAATTCACATTTTATTTATCAGCATATGAGAAAATCATTAGTGCTTTGTCTTGTAAGAGGTGACTGGAAACAACTAAGACTTATATGTTAGCTAGAAATGAAAAGCCTTGGATAAAAGAAAGTTGGAGGCCAGTAAATGTCTAGGCTGTGACAATGAAGTACCAGACTAAGGTGACGTGAGGGGGGAAGGAGGGTGATGACTTGGAAGGAAGTTTCTAGAAGTAAAATCAACTAGTTGGAAGTAGGAGGAGTGGCCAAGTAGACTTAGCTCCTGATGTTTCTTAGGTTTTAAAACTAGTTAACTTGGAAATTGATGATCTCATAAAATAGAGAAAGGACATTTGGGGCCCTGGAGAGTAGGAGAAAGAGAGAAGGATGGAATTTGGTCATGAATTCACCTCCCGTGTGGGCTCATGAAAAGCACTTTTATTTATTTTCTGGTTTCCAGCCCCTGCGAGTAGGTGTTACTGGACTGCTAGGTTCCAGCAGTCATTGTAGTCACCTAGATGGTGCTAATTATAAACAAGCATGGATCTGTGATGCTGGGGCACAGCCATAGGCAAGGTAGATTCCATCCCGGCCCTCCTGGGGCTTACGCCGCTTTGGAGATAGGCACTACCTGAATGGTTACACAGAGAATGGGCAAATGACCATCCTGGTCAAGTGCTAGGCAGGAAGACTGTTGGGCATGTGTATTGCTCCTAGATGGGACTGGCCCAGGCTTCCATGAAAAGTGAAGTTCAAATTCATACCTGTACGGGAAGTATGTTAGTCCTGGCATACACATTTCAACTTAAGTGCTGTTTCCGTGTTAGCAGGAGAGGATGTGGGCACTTTCTGCAGTGTAAGCCTGTGAGCTCTGCCTTCCTGCCCCGGGGAGCCCCCGGGGCAGGTAGGAGAGGCCGGTGGAGCTCTCCAGCTTGCCACCATCAGCTCCTCGCTCTACTGATTTCACCAGCTGCCTTCTGAGTTGGCCTTAGGTTGCCTGGGTCCTTCCTAAATTAAATTCTGAAAATGTGCTTCATTTTCTCCAAAGTGATGACTTTGGGAGAGGCCAGCAACGATGCTGTGGTAAGCGAGTGACACTGGAATGCAGAGCTGAGGGCTGAGGCTCTGGCGGCAGATCACTCAGCCTGCCCACAAATCTAAAAATGCACAGTTTGACTGTAATGCTGGAAAATATCTCCTAATGTCTTGGCTTCTGCCAACAGAAAAGAGAAAGTTAAAATCACGGATGGCAGCAACATTATTAATTCAGGAATCTTAGCACTCCAGTGTCTTTCATTTTGCCCTAATGATTTTTAAAAATCAGTTGACAGTGAACTTGTCCTGGATAATTTACAGGTGATTGGGAAAAGGGGAGGAGGGAGGGAAGAGGGAAGGAGGAGACAGAACCGTAGATCGAGGACCCTCCAGGGACTTGAGAAATGCCATTGTCCTTGCTGGCAGACGAAGCTGGAACGCACGCGTGGGTCGTACCCATCGATGCCGCTTGTGTCATTTCCATTGCATGTGGCTCTGTCGATCTGCTTGTTGGATGTCTCTTTATAGCACGTGAGAGCACATGCCAAGCTTGGGCCGAGGGATTTGGAACTGGGCTCAACCTTTTCATCACTGTGAGCCAGACGTTTCAGCTGCCTTCACTTTTCTTCCTGATCAACTACATTTTTTGCCTGTGTGGATAATTAGACCCCCAAGAGGGTTTTTAGTGTAGTATGAAGCCAATAAAATACCAACCATTGGGAAGAAAGGATGATGTTTGTATTAAAGTCGTCTTATTTTCTCTTAAAAAGGTTGGAAGCAGATCTGTGGGAATCTTCCAGGTGTAGCTCCCACTAAGAGTTCTTTTAACTGGTGATGTTTCTCTTCATTCAAAACAAAACAAACAACACCTGAAACCTCCTGTCCGGGGAGTGGTAGATGGAATATGGTGAGCAATGTAAAGGTGAATAAAAATCTTTCTATAAGAGTATGAGCTCCTTGAGGGTACAAAGTAAGAGGAACACAGATCACGACTTTACGGGGCTAAGATGTGGGTATTGTTAGAAGAACAGGAAGCCGTTACTGACTGGCTTGTTGTTTGCTAGGCTTGATGTGCGCCTCCAACGACTTCAGAGTTGTGATTAGAGAAATGATTTCCAGGGACATGGGGGCATATCAAATACCCTTTGGATAGAGACTTTGGAGGTGGCAAAGGATTGAGAATGCAAAGGATTTTAATAGAAGAGATGGTAGAGTGAGAGACTTGAAATGGGGTAGATGGCTTGAGCCAAAACTGGGAGCAAAACAGAATCTTGTTATCTCTTCAATGTGGGAGACCAGGACAGAAGGATTGCAATTTCAAGCCCAGTCTAGGCAATTCTGTGACTTAACGAGACTGTCCCCAAAATAAAAAAAGAGCTGAGGATGTAGTTTGATTCAAAAGCCCTGCGTTCTAGCCCTAGTACTGAAAAAAAGAAAGAAAATGAAATTGAACTTTATGTATCTTTCTAAAGCTGTCCCCCATCCTCTCATGGCATCCCTCTCCACCTCCACAATCAATTTTGTCCTGACTCTAATAGCATGGGTTATTTCTGCTTGGTTTGGTGTGTTGGTCTGTTGAATGCACCTGATTTCCTTGCTCTGTATCGTCATGTCTGTCAGGATTCATCCCGATGGATCCTGTGCATGAGTGTAAACAGACCACTGTCATTGCTGTATGGCATTTCACTGCATGACTGTAAGCTCTGACTGGTATCTGGGTCACTTCCACTCTGGGGAAATTATGAATATGCTGCTCTGACTGTTCCTGTGCAGTGTTCTTTATTGGTGAAGAGATTGATGCATTTCTGTTGAGTAAAGATCTAGGAATGGAATTTCTGGACTGTAGGGCTGAAAATCTCTTTTTAATGACAAAAACATCCACCCCCACATGATTCTAATTAGACTTTTAATTTCCCTGGGTTGGGAAATGTACAGTGATAAATATTGACTGTGAATTCAGTAACGCTCTAGAATTGGTACATGATTGATCACAGACCGATCTTGTTTCTGTGCGCAACTTGTCGTGTCTGCAGACAAGAGTTGGTGTGTGTATGAACACACGGAGCCCTGTCGGTAACTCCAGGTTCTCAGTCGGTAGCCACTCTTAAATGAATAATGTGGTAGGAGGCCAAGGAACTACCATCCTTCCAGTTCCCTGGCATTTCTACGGTGGTAGGTCAAGCTTCAATCAGGGAAACTGTGTGCATTTCCCTCCTCTCTTCAGCCACATATGTGCTCCATAACTATAATATAACCTATTATTAGAAAGACGGGATAGCCAAGTGCAATGAGCAAAACCTTCAGAGGGGAATCTGGCCACGGACCTCCAACCTACCTCTTATACTGAATAATGGAAAAAAGTCCTCTGAGTCAAACATGATTCCCTCGGAAATCAGTTATAGGATTGAAAAAAAAAATCTCCCACTCAACTCCTTTCTCTGGATTAAAATATTAAAGGCAATTCACTGGGGGGGGGGTGATGAAAAATGAAAGAAGGGGAGATGGAGGAAGGAATGAGTCATCTGCGAGCCTCCATGTACCTAACTAGGAACACGTGCTTACTACATAGAACGTGAATACGCCCTATGACGATGGAAGATGCCCTGTACCTAACACTACAGCTTCTCAACGAGTGGCAACTGTGTCTTTGTCATTATCTTCCTTGCTTTTGTCCCACCTTTGTATCTTTCTCCTTTTGAAGGTTTTCTTTGTCTGGGTATGTAATACCGGAGCGTTGTCTTTTCGTACATCTCCATCTCTGTTCTCACAGACAAGGGAAAACGTTTTGACTGGACACCACTCAGCATCCTGCAGTTCACGCATCTTTCATGTTACATCCCTAAATGTATACTTTGTATTCATGGTCACATTTCATCAGCCCTTCTGATGGTGAAGACAATTCTGATAAGTTCAGTTCGGCCTATGAACTTAGGGTCAGTAATCACTGTGATGGTTTGGATCTGGAATGTCCCCCCAAAGCTTCATGTATTTGGATATAATGGGATATCTATGGAACCATGTGCTGTTGGTAGGCGGGGCCTGCCTGGAAGGGCCCAACGCCGCGGGCTTGACCTACAGGGATTCTGCCAGCTTGTTGAGATGGGGAGAAGGGGAATAGGGCATAGCTTTCACGTGTGTGTTGTTGACTTGTGGCTCAGGAAGTGAGAGTGAGGCACTCAACCTGGGTTTGGACAGTCCAACTGGCAGCTTGAACTAAGTAAGGGGAGGAAGAAACATTGTTGCGGCTTTTCCTGGGAGAGCACTAGGCCCGCCTTAGTCTCCAGACCTCCACTAGTTCCTGCTTCACGTGGCTTTCTGCCTGCCATGCCCTGAAAAGATTTCTCAAACTAGACCTCTGCCATGTGCTTCCACTGTTGTCAGCACCCATGAATAGGCTGCATGAGACCTCCTGAAACTGTAAGTTAAAATGAATCTTTACTAACTTCTGGATGCTGAATGTTCTGTACCAGCAAAGAGAAAGCAACTAAGACAGTGACTTCATCCACTCTCCATCTCCCCTTCATTCATTTTTCATCTCCCCAGTGAATTGCCTTTAATATTTTAATCCGGAGAAATGAGTTGAATGGGAGCTTTTTCCCAATCCTATAAGTTATTTCCGAGGGACTCATATTTGACTCAGAGGATTTCTTTTCCATTACTCCCTTAAAGTGTCCTTTACAATTAGGATGCCTAATTTCATGTGTTAACTTCACTGGGCTAAGGGCTACCCAGATTGCTGGCAAAATGTTTTTCCTGGCCAAATCTGTGAGGCCATTTCAGGAAGAAAGTGGATTGGTAGACTGAGTCAATGAGAGCCATCCACACAAATGGGGAGTGGGTGTCATTGGATCCACTGAGGACAGGAACAGAAGAGTGGAAGAGAGGCGCTCTCTCTCTCTCTCTCTCTCTCTCTCTCTCTCCCTCCCTCCCTCCCTCCCCCTCCCCCTCTCCCCCTCCCTCCCTCCCTCTCTCTCCTCTTTGATTTGAGACTTATATCTTCTGAACTCAGGTACCAGTGCTTCTGTTTTCAGGCCTTTGGATTTTCACCTAAGAACTGTACCATTTACTCTTCTGGGCCTCCAGCTTACAGACAGCATTCTAGGAAATTCCTCGTATTTCATAATCACAGGACCCCAACCTTCATCATAGATCTTTTTCTATATCTATCTCTATATTCTACACTAGCTCTGTTTGCCTGAGAACGTTGGCTCAGACAGGGAGCTCCCATGCACCCCTCAGGAACTAGGTGAACTATCTCCAGGAAGGCAACTTGATTGAAGACACCAGAAGTAGAGATGTTGAAGTGATAGCATTGTCTACTAGCAGGGGCCCATAGTAGAAGGCCAAAGACAATGGAGCACAAAGTCTTCAGATAAACTTTCAGCTCTTCAGAACTAAGTTTGGGTTCTGAGCTAAGCAAAGAGAGCCTTTATAGCAACGTACTTGACCAAGGCATCAGCTGGCCAGAAAGGAGGGCTGGCTTTCACTTCTGGGGCACCTGAGCAGCATGTCTGAGAATGGCTTTCCAGGCAGCCATGACTTTTGGTGAAGATCTGTCAGATGCAGTTGTGTTTTCCAGCACATAACCATGCATCCAGCCAGTTCTTAAAATACGCAGAGCTGAGGAGATGAATTCTCACAACTTACTCGTCTGTTTCTAACACTTGTCTTGATGACTGTCCAAATGCCCTTACACGTTATTGGTCTATGTGGAGGAAAGAAAGAAGGGGCAGTGTTTTTTATGCATTACCAGGATTTCTCTCCTTCCAAGTTGTATTAAGGCCAGGTTGCCCAGCCCCCCCACTATTATCCCTCCCTTGTGAACGTATAGGAATCTCTCATGAGACTTTTGGCTCCAATGACCTCCTTCCTCACACATGAAGTGTTCACAGCTCAGATATGGGAAGTCACACCCACTGAAATCAAGAATATCTTCACCCAATTGTATCTGCCAAGAGAGTCATCTGAAAATGCTTCTCTCATTGATATCAACTAATGATTAAACATTATAGTTTATTTTTCCCACTATTTTTATTAATATACATATGCAATACATAGTGTTTACAATGAATTTGAGTATTTCGTGCACATATGTAGCATATCACCTTTACAATCCCTTCCCATTTTGACACTCCCACCCCCTCCTTATCCCTTCCCCCAACTCCGGCTATCACTTCATGTGGTTCTAGAATGTCTGTGTTCTGAGTTTTCCAAGTCAGAGAAACTATACAGTACTTAACATATTAATCTTCCACATCTAAATCATTTCACTTAAGTCACCATTCTAACTCAGCTTCCTATTCCTCTAATGGGTTGCAGTAGTCAAATCTTGATGCCTCTTCTCTGAATCCAACCAATCCCTTTACTGGGATAGTTACCAAATGTTTTTTTTTTTTTTCCCTATATTTTACTATATCTTTGTTGGTATTCTTAAACCTGGCCTTACCCACCAGTTCACTTTAGAAAATAACTATAAGCATGTAGTTCAAAAGACTAGTAAATTTGGGAAAGAAGAAAAAAAGTTAAATTTCAAATGCCTTAGCTGAATATTGGAAGGTACATGTTTGTACATTCACAGGGTTATCTTTACATCAATCAGTTTTCTTAGGATAAATTTTCATCAGTGACCTAATAAGTGAATTGCTACAATAAAACAAAGTTAAAACTATATCACATTGCTACATTAAATCAACTTAAATCTGTACCACATAAATATACTTAAAATAACAGATATGAAGGCAAATTTAGTTATTTCAGAATTTTTTAACTTTCATAACTTATTTACTCTTCACTGATAACTAACATTCTGCTAGATTTGGTTTATAATTTTACACATATATTTTATCCATCCATATATTCATGCATTTGTATTCTTAAGAGATTTCATGTCAATTCCCCATGTTGCATTATTAATTAGTAATTATTCTATTTTGCACACTACGATACTATTACTAATAATAATGTGGGTAGAATTCACAGATTTTATAGAAGAACTGTTTTAAAAGTATATCAATCAGATGATTTAATTACCAATCTATTTTTTAATTACATTTTTTCTTTAGATGATACCTTTCCTCTAAGCTGTTTTGGTGCTGTTTTATGTTTCTGCCTCTCAAAGAGGATAAACTCACATTCAACATCAAAAAAGCGAATTGTTTCATTCAACAGGCTTAAGACTTTATCAACTTGCTACATTAAATGGACTTAAGTCTGTATCACATAAGTATGATACAGTTAAAACAATAGATAAATAGCTATGCTCGGTTATTTCAGATTTTTTCGACTTTCATACATTGATTACTCATATTTCACTAATAACTAACATTTTGGCCTCTTTGGCTTTCCTTGTACCTATCAATTCATCTCTAATTTCCTGCATAGCCTTACTTTTTTTCTCAGCTCATTGTCCTCTAGCTGTTGTCACTTTTCCTCTGGGGTCATTGGTGTCGCTGGCCTCCATTTCACTTTCTAAGTTTCCTTTAAGTATTCTCTGCAATACTGGCTCAGTGGCTGCAAATTCCTTTAAGCTGTCTCTGTCATGGAAAGTTTTAAGTTCTCCCTTTAAATTAAAAGATAGTTTTGCTGGATATAGCAGTCTTGGTTGGCATTTATGTTTTTTTAGTGCTTGGATGATATTGCTTCATGATCTTCTGGCTTTTAGAGTCTGGGTTGAGAAGTCTGCAGTTATCCTGATGGGCTTATCTTTGTAGGTCACCTTCTGCTTTTCTCTTACCGCTTTTAGTATTTTCTCTTTGTGTTGGGTTTCTAGAATTTTAATTATGATGTGTTGTGATGAGGAACTCTTCTGATCAAAGTTGTTTGGTGTTCTATATGCCTGCAATAGTTCCATGTTCATTTCTCTTCTTAGTTTGGGAAATTTTCTTCCATAGTTTCATTAAGCATGTCCTTTAAGCCTTTTGTTTTGTCCTCAGTCTTCTCTTGGACTCCCATAATTTTGAGGTTGTTTCTCTTTGAGTCATCTGTCAGCTGTTGTGATGATTTGCTTTCTTTCTTATTTACTTTGTGTTCTTCACGGCCTGTATGTTTCAGCTCAGTCACTTTATTTTTTAGGTCTGACATTCTATTCTGAAGATGTTTAATGTGGTTGCTTATTATTTCCTGTGTGTTTTTCACTTCCTGAATATCTGCATTCAATTTTTTATATCGCTATTGTGTTCTTTTCTAATTTCTTGTATTGCCTTCATTATCTTCTGGTTTATTTCTTCTATTGTCTCCTCTGTTTGCTTTTCAAGGCTTGCTTTTAGCTTGGCTATGTGTTGGTATAGCTCTTACACTGTGTTTTATTTCCTGCTTTAATTCAATGAACATCTGGGCCCAGAAGTTACCATCATTTTTGCTATTTTCATCTTTGGGTTCTGCAATTTCAATGTTCCTGGTATCATCTTCTGGGGTGTCAGGTCTTTTTGTAGGAGATTTGTTCCCACGTTTCCTCATGGTTCTGCTATCTCTGGCTATCTCTGGTGCTCAGGAACGAAGGGTTTAGTAAAGAAGGCCCTGTCCTAGATGTCTCTGGAATCCTTTGGCCCAAGGGACAGGCGGGGCGATGGAATTCCCAGTCCTAGATGCCTCTGGAAGCCTCTGGGGCTCAGGATTGACAGGGCGATGTAACTCCCCGGAAGCCTCTGGAAGCCTCTGGCTCACGGGATGGACGGGCGATGGACTTCCTGGTCCTAGATGCCTCTGGTGTGCAGGGCAGTGGTGAACCGCAAGCCTCTGGCACATGCGGGAGGAATGGGGAGATGATGCCCCTTTTGCAGTGTTTTGTTCCCGCTGGTCCACTCAGCAAAGCCGTCTGTCCTGGCTTCCCTCTCTCAGAGCGGGGCTCTCCACTCTCGGAGCAGAGGTGCCCTGAGCCATTCAGGGGATCAGCAGTCTTTTCCCCTTTTCTCCTCTCTGCTGCTTGTGCCAGTTTCTTCCTAGGCACTGTTTAAGGGTGACCCCAAAAGTCTGGATGTGCTCTTCTGAGCTTTCTTTTACTCTAAGGGTTCAGTCTTGGGCTTTTTATTTTCTTCTTCTTCTTTTTTAAATGGCTCCTGCTGAGGTTCTTGCCTGTGATTGCTGCTTCTGATCTGCACTCCCAGGGGCATTTTCTAGGGGGAGCGCACCTTAAACATGCATTGTCTAACTAAATTCTTGACTTTTTAAGTGGGCTGATGAGACCTTGTGCAGCTCTGTTGTTCAGCCACCATCTTGACTGGAAGTCCTCTAAACATTATGCTTTAAAGCTCCCTTATAACTTCAGAGTTTGGAAATGAAAAGGTGACGGTGGTGGGGAAACATTGCTATGAAAAATGTGTTAGATTTTACTAAGCTCCAAATATCTTGGACACAGTTTGAGATCTTTAGCCAAACTTTAAAATTCTGGCTGTGTTTTCATATCCCTGCTATCGACAGCTAATTTTTTGAGCACATTTATTCAGTGATTCAAGAAAAAAAATGTTGAACTCAGAAGTCACCTTAGATAGGCAGCCTGTCCAAAATTCCTGAGTTTAACATCTTTAAGTATTTGTTTCCTTCTTAGCTCTGAAATAAAATTGTAGCAACATGACATATGGTCAACAGTGACCTTTCTCTGGAGGGCACACAGGTGGAGAAGCCTGCTTGTTTTTTTTGGAGATAAGGCAAAATGTTTTGTCTCTCATTTTTTAAGGATGACAGAAAACAAAAAAGCTTAAATTCTTTTGGTTTTGACAGTAGAATTTAGCAGCTTGTCTCAGGAGAAAATGTCCTTGTCTACTTAAAACTTGAAATCTTGAGCTAGAATCTCATTTCATTTATTAAAAAATCAAAATCATCTATTTTCTGTCTGAACTAGACCTCAAATCTAGGTCAGTGTTCCCAACTTGACTTGTGAATAACTGGATTAGGTTTCTATCCAAGGAAGGGATGATGAGGTAGGCAGCTTATTGGGAAATTGATTGGGGGAACACAGGTTAGAGGGTTGGGGCAGCCAAAAAGAAAAGAAGAAGAAGAAAAAAAGAAAAAGGTAAAAGAAAAGAAAAATCAGGAAGAAGGGCTCTGGTGTGCAGAATTCTGTAATGGGCCACCAGGGCTCACTGCCCTTGGAGACCCGCGAAGAGTCCAATACTAGATGGCTGGAGAAAACACCATTCATGCACTACTCAACGTCATAGCCCTGAGCTCAGGGGAAGTGACCATAGGACGAGAGGAGTTCTCAAAGGGCAACCAGAAGCTCACCCAGAGTCAGGAAGTTGTCAGTTGGCTAGGGACCGCCCAAGTCAGGTGGACTCTGGAGATGCTGGGAGGCAGTGCAGACTGAGTTTTAGTCCCTTTAAGCAAATGATGCCATGTCCTGAGCCCCCAGTTTTTTCATTTCACAGAAAGGAAGTGGAATTTTCCAAACTGGTCTCCTTTGTTAACAGAAGCTCCTTGCTATAAGGCTTCTTGGTCAACAGCCTTTGAAAGATATTAAACAGCATTTACTTTAGTAAGAATTAAGATAACTTTTTTTTGTCTTTAACTGAAAGATATCTTGAAACTTTTAATATCTAAGAGTGGGAGAAGATGGGTGATGTTTCTGTAAGGTTTTTGACCATGGAAGCCCTACCTCATTTAGAGTCCAGGGTTTGAACTTAGATGAATTCTCAGGCACAGCTCACATCTGTGGGCCAAATGGAAGACAAGAATTCCAGTTCTGCTGCCTCAGGTCCAGATGAGAGGTGGGAAACTGACATCAGATGCATTTAGGCCTACCGGATTCCGGATTCTATGTTCATTTGTTACTTGTTAGAATTCTGAGTCCATTTTCTTTTTGTAAGAGTATTCTGCAACTAAAATGCAAATTCCAAAAGCCGTCATGTTTATAGAAGGATCTAAAAGTCATGTCATAGGTTTCGTGGGCCCAAGCTCAGGGTCAGAAGGAAGGTATTGATGGGTGCTCAGCCGCCAAGGCAGCCCTTGCTGGAAGAGGGTTTCCACTGCTTTCCTGTGTGTGTTCCCAACCCTTGCCTTACCTGAGAATTCCTTTCTTTTTGAAGCAAGATTTACATTTGAGATTTTCTTTCAGAAAGAGTGATGAAGTGGTCTGAAGCAAGGAAGGCCTGGATATGTGTGTTTAAAAAAAAACAACCCACAGGTAATTCTCATGTGTGTGAGGTATGATCAAGATATATGGTGAATACTTAAATTAAAAAACGTGCATCATGTTCAAAGATACTTGGCCACGAATCCCTCTCAAAATATACTCCCTCGCTTTGAACACACGCTTCCAATTATTAACACTGTCTGACACAGTTCTGGGTGGAAGTTCTCTTTTGTGAGTGTTGTTATAATGTATCATTTAAAAAATACAGAGACCGCTGCTGCTGAGTACCATCCGACGGAAAGGGAGGCTTATGAAAACAAATCGCGGGCCTCCCTCCACCTTGTTCACCAGCTCAGGCTCCCCAACTTCTCATCCAAAATGACTGTGAAAAGATCAATATTTTGACTCAGTGAAGGATATTTGAGACAGCTATGGCAACCTGATTAAAGACAAGAAAGAAGAATTCTAGAACTGCTTCAGAAAAGGCAACAGTGACGTGACAAGGACATTTGAAGTGTGGGAGCATTTTTTGAGAGAGATCAGTGGCAATGTATTTTTTACTGCAACAATTTCTTAAAAATTTGAAAACTCACTGTATTTTGATCCCACCTCATAGTTACGGTATAGATCTACTTTTTTTGGGAGATGGAATAGATTTTTATGATGGCTTTTTAGTTTTGCTTGCTTCTTTTTCAGTCTCTTTAAGAATTGTCAGAGAATAAATAAGACAAGCCAGGGATTGTTTAAACTCTGATTTAAAAAAAGAGAGAGTGATGATTCTCAGTATGTGGTATTCCCAAGGGGAAAAATAGGAGATAGTGAGAAGGTAGCTAACCGTGGGTGATAGCTCCGCTGTGTGGAAGATTCTGAAAACGCAGTTCCTCATGGCATAGACACATACACTGTGAAAAAAAAGATACGTTGAAATTAATTTTCCCTGTATTAGATTTCTACTGATAGTTGCTATAATAAATTATGACAAACTTAGTGGATTAAAACAAAAAACACGTTTGTTATTTCGCAATTCTGGAAATCAGAAGCCCAAAATGAATCTTACAGGGATCGACTCAAGGTGTTGGCAGGGCTGCGTTCCTTCGGAGGCTCTGGGGGAGAATCCGTTTACTTGCCTTTTCAGCTTGTAGGGGCCGCCTGCATTCCTTGGCAGGAGGCCCCTTCGCCATCTTCAAAGCCAGCAATGTCTGGCTGGGCTCTTCTCACGCTGTCATACCCTGTTTCTCCATGCCTCCTTCTTCCCCATTTCAGAGCACTTGTGATGACACTGAACCCACTCGGAAAATATGAGATAAAATCCCTCTGTTCAGGTCAGCTGATTGGCAGCCTTCATCCTACCTGTAACCTGAATTTCCCTTCACTTTAGAACCTACATATTCACTGAGTCCAGGGATCAGGGTGTGGACCTTTTTATAGGGACCATGATTCATTTTGATACAGGCATGGAAGTTCATGCTCTTTCAAGCTGAAGGATTTTCAGAGCTCAGACTTTGGGTTATGAGACTATCCAAAAATGTTTCTCCATTTTCTTCATGGTTATTTTTAAAAAAGCGTTGCCCAAAAGAAACAATAATAAATTATAAAGCAGAATGCAAGTGATGGCTGTGATGATGCAAATGTTAGTGATTGGTAAATGGCTAAACACTAAATTTTAAGGTTATATTTTTAAAGAGAAAGTAAATTTCAGCATGTTTTAAAAATAATATATATTTTAAAAAGCATTTTTCAATTTATTTGTCAGTTTACCTGTGTGTGAGGCCATGAATAAGCCTTTTAACCTTTCTGATTTTCATGACCTCAGGCTGTTGCCTTGGTTGTCTTTCTGGAATGACGTAAGCATACGATGCATGTGGAAACGTGTTTAATAACCCCAGAAGTGCCAGATTACCCTAAAGGATGTCTTGGGCACAGTTCACACTAGTGTGGAAGAGGATACAATTTTATTTATTTTTCAATAGTTTATAAGGCCATAAACTTATTGAAGGGTTATGTTTTTTTTTTATTCAGAACCTATTTCTGACCCAAGCCAATTTCAACTGTGTGGGATTTATCTTACTCTACTGCTATAATGAAGTACGCTAGCCTAGGTAACTAAAAAACAAAAGAGAGGCATTTTTCACATTTCCGGAGTCTGAAAGTCCCATGCAAGGCAGCCAAGGCACTAGCGAGAATGAGTATCTGCCAAGAGCTTGTTCCTCATAGACACTCCTTTCTGAGTCCTCACATGGCAGGCAGCGTGAGGCAGCTCTCTTGAGACTCTTAAAGGACACCAAAAATGAGACTTATGAGAGTGGGGTCCTCATGACTTAGCCACTTCCCCAGGGCCCCACCCTTTCATACTTTCCCATCAGGAAATGAGGTCACAACATATGATTTGGGACAAGGAGGGCACCAACATTCAGAACACAGCAGTGTTCAATATCTGTAGCTGAATTAATAAATTGAGTATGAGATTATATATATTAAGATCTAAGAAGAATGTAGTAATAAATAGCAGGTAATTTTCTGCCCTATGGGATAGATTGTTTGGAAGGGGGAAAACAAACACATGTTTGTCATAAAAGAAGTGATAAAGGAAGAGAGTAGGTTTTAAAAGAAAAGTAGAAGAAAACAGCTTCGAAGCTTCAGAGGATGGAGAATTCAACACAGTCGTAGAAATCAGGCAACGCTTAGCAGATACAATGACACCAGGTAGCAGGTTGTGCAGATCTACGCCACTCACATTCCTCTCCCCCAGATCCAATGCTGCAGCAGACATAACAAATCCATCCAGTGTTGTAGTCTTTTCCACTAGGCCAATGATTCGGATCGTGTAACACAAGGTTCCGGTCACTCACCATTTGAAATGGAGACAGATTAAATCCCAATTTATTCTACTGAATTCCAGGTCAGGTGTCTCCACTGGCAAGGTAACAGATTCACTGCACCTGGAACTCACAGCCAAGTGTTATCTTACAACCTTCCCGGTCATCTCCAGGAAAATAGTTTCCTATTTTTAGATTTCCCTAGACAAACATTTCTGGCAGTACAGAGCTCGCTTTCTCTGTCTCAGCACAATTTGTTTTCTGACAGAGAGCCAAGGTTGGAAGGCTCTGTCTACACCCACAACTATGTAATTAAGGGTCTGCTGTTGACCTCGCTGGTGAGGAGTACACACTCGAATCCAGACTAACAGAGAAGCAGCCACAGCTGGAGACAATGACCTGGTTGTGAATCTGTTTCCACCTCATTGCTCAGGGCTGTGTCCTCGAGTCTTGGTGACACGATGATGAGGTGTGTTCCTGAGCTGGATTAGAGGACACACCACGTGTTTCATCCTTAGCACGGTGAAGACAGGGAGCTTTAGGGCAAATATGCAGGGCAGGAGGGGAGAGAGGCTCCAGTGGATGATGGGGCCATCGTGGCCTGCTCATACAAGACACATCCATCACTTCTTGACAAAAGACTCGAGCACAATCTGCTTGGTCCTGAATCAGTGATGAAGTGAAGGATTGGGTGGGTAATCCAGATTTGTTTGAACACATCTATTTCCACCCTAAAATATGAAGTGAGGTTGACTATAAAAAGTTTTTAGTAAAAATGCCAAGAAACCTATGGTTCAAACTACTCACCTGAAAAAAATCTCTCTAGTTATGGATGTCAGTCTTAAAAGTCAGAAACATTTTTTCCCATTTTATTGATATGTACAAGTGCAGAATTTAAGGTTTACAATGGAGTTGAATATTTTGTGCACATACGTATCTTGTCAAGGTGACAAGGGCTTTCCCACTCTCCTTTTGTCCCGCCCCCTACCCTCCCTTCCCTCCCTCCACCCCCACCCTGTCCCCCTCTTTCTCTTTGTCTTTCATCTAAATACCCATCAACAGACCAGTGGATACACAAACTGTGGTACTTATACACAATGGAATACTACGCACCTGTAAGGTCCAACAGTGTGGAGGTTTTCACAGGCAAATGGAAGAAACTTGAGAATATCATGCTTAGTGAAGTGAGTCAGAAGCAGAAGGTGAAACATCAGATGGTCTCTCTGATATGAGAGACCCAGATCAAAACCATTTTTTAAAGAACACAATTTCACCTTGTCGTTTGTAAGAATTTTCATACATGTGAGTCACTGCAAACACACAAATGTTATCAGATTGATGGGTACTTGCCTGGGAATATAATATAGATTCTGAGAGATAGAAGAACAGCCTTCTGAGCTATATCTGTAGGTTCTCCCAAAACAGGGATTGGTTTGTTTTTAGAAATCAATTTTTTCTTGTCTGCAGAGAACACATCAACGATACCCATCTGCATGTTTCCCCTTTCATTCACCAGGCCCTTGGTGGGCGCTTTGAGCTGTTTCTTGGGATAATAAAGGGAACTGTGAGCTGGGAGTTTCAGGCCCTGCCTTGAGCTCATTTAAACACAAATGGAGTTTTACTATAAGGGTATTGTTGAAAGAGCTCAGATTTACACAAGCAGAAACAGAGATCAGAGTCATCTCCTAGAATTGATCTGGTGAAAACAGGTGTGACCCTTAGTAACCTTAGTACTTCTAAGGGAAGGGGCTCTAAAGATGGAGGGAGAGAGGAAAGCAGTGGGGAGGGGGAAGGGGAAGTAAAATGATTGAGATACGATGTGTGGATGTACCCATTCCTAATAGTGAAGTAACCGTTATGAATCACAATCACACGCTAATAAAAATGGTAATGCGGAAGAAAAAACACTTTGCTTTATAGCCCTGCTGTTGTGGCCTGTGAACTCTAATTTGCCAAAATCTCATGGCTGCTATAGTTGGTCCCACTTTCTGGAACTGCTGGGACCTGTTTCAAACTCCATAGTGGGTGCAACTGACCGAAAGTTGGGTTGTGTGTTTGTGTTGTAGCTGCAAGTGAGTGTGGGAAAACAGATATTGGCTATTCAGCTTCCACAGTGGAACAGAGGATTCTCCAAGTGTAGGAGACGGTTGAGATGTTGGGTAGCCAACTAAGTTGGTCAATGACTGTGCCAAGCAATTCAAGGCACAGGAAGCAGTTGGTGCAAAATCATAGCTGCGTGAGAGATGGTTTGGATGAAGGTTGGACCCTCTCAGAGATTGAAAGTTCATTAGTGGAGATAGGGCACAGCCCATGCTGCCATGTCTTATGGCTGTTCTGGACCAGCTCCACAGAAGAAAGCTATTTGGGAGCTATAAAAGAGAGGCACAAAACACCTTCAACATCTTTATGAAAGTATTAAATTTAACATAGGTACCAATTGTGACTATTAAAGCAACATGTGTTTTTTTTAAAAAACGTAACATGTGGGAACTATAAATGGTGTCTCCTACCACACAGATTGTGTCCCTGTTTTGAGGAAGTTAGAGTTTGAAGAATCACCTATTTGTAAAGAGGTAAGCCTCTTGGTTTTGAGTGCATGGATCTTGCATTTCTGGAATTTTCTAAGAATCAGTGAATTTTCAGGTCATCAAAATACAGCCCAGGCCAAGGGTGGCCTAGGAAGTGACAAGTCACATGCATCTTATTCCTTTTGGAAGTTAGCCAAGGAAGAAAGAGACCTCTGGTAGGTGACAAAGGAGATGCCGATGTGTGTCTATTAGAGTCACTTATTCCCCTAAGAAGGTTTTAGAGATTTAGGAACACAGTCATACATATTGAGTATTAAAAGGACCTAAAAAATTAAGACTTTACTCCACCAAGAGGGAACCATGAGCTGGCCTCTGTAAGAGTAGGTCATTGTTGGCAGACCTGATTAGACACAATTATGGCATTCTTTATTTCAACATCATTGTGGTTTTGATACTAAATATGTTTAATGTGAAATGATGTCCCATTTGGCAGAGTCCGATACTGGCATTTCAGCAACCTCTTAAGTTATGCTGTGATGCATAAAGAGAAAAATCTTTTGTGTGAATAAAGGAGTAATTTCACTTGTGTCAATAGTACCTGAGGCCAATGAGGTAAGTAAACTTAGGCACAGAGTTGGAGCTGTATATTGAACTCTCACGTCAACCAAAAAGTCTCCATGTAGTGATAAGCTTGAAAGTTCTCAACTTGTGTGTACTGAAGGGAAAGTGGGTTGGCCTTCCACGGGACCATAATCACACACACAGGAAGCTGAGTGGTAGCTCCTCTTCATCACCTGAAAACTCAGGACACATAGAGCAGTGGGGGACAGTAATATCCGATGCTGTTGCTCTGAGCTCTCTATATAATGGAGAGCTTCACTGGCACTTTTTGGAGGAAGGATTTCTTATTCTTTTTGTAAAGAAGTCTCAAGTGACTGTGGCTTCTAATGGCAGTGGTGACATCTGGCAAGTCCTCTGGTCTGGCCACTCTTGCACGGTTTAGTTGATTTCACAGTTGTGGTTTCGGGGCAGGACAGGACTTGATCTAGCAATTTCCATGCAAATTAAAGGCTGAAAAGTGTGTGCTACAGCATGAGATAGCTGTGGCCTATATTTTATGTGGAAATCGATTTGAAGGAAGACTAAAACCCCAGGGGATGATACTGGTGACTAGACGCTCCCTAAAATAAACACAGCGGAGAAAACTGGAGGAAAATCTCATGTCTGAGGGCTGACCACAACTCAGACATTTCACATGGTTTTTCCATTAAATCCCCACTACAGCCTTGAGAAGGGAGATACCGCCTCACGCTATTGGTGGGCGTGGTTGAAGCCTTTGCCTGGGAGTCCTGGGAGTGGACTTGCCTTCTGTCTCCCACCTGCCTCAGTGGCATCATCTGGTACCACCTTAGTTCTTGGGCTTTGTATTCTAGACATACTGTTATTCTTACAGTTGTTTGATTCATCTTGCCCCCATCTGCCATAGAACCTTGGCACATGTTGTTCTTATTTGCAATAATCCGTGTGCATTCTCACCCACACTCCTTACCTAGCACATGCCAGGATTTTTTTTTCCTGGGGTCCAGGTATTTTGGGTAGAACTTGGAGTGGCCATTCCCATTTTACAGCAGTTCTGGGTCATCAGTTTCCAGAAAACCATCCTCTTCTCTCAGGACACTCTTCTTAGTTTATAGCGCACCTTCAATAAAGTCACAATCTCGTGCCTTCTGCCCAGGTTCAACTCACCCACTAGGCCAGGACTTCTACAAGAACCCATACACTGTGGTCCCCAGTCCTGCATGCAATGATGGACATATCTAATATGCAATCTTTGTTAAAGGAACTAGCAAGGGGTATTTAGAACAAGGTTCCCAAGCAATCACAGAGAAATCAATGGTACACCTGAATTCAAACCCGGCCTATTGATTCAGATGACACTCATTAGTGGTTTCAAAGAGTGCATCTTGGGCTGAGGATCCCTGTGTCCAGATCCATCCCAGCCTTGGGTGTGTTGATTAAGCCTTCTGCGACTTTGCTGCTTTCTTTACAATATCATCGAGGGTAGCAAGTATCTTGAAGAATTTGGGGGCTGTATGGTTGTTGGCATTATCACATTATTCTGTAGTAGGATGGCATGTGCGCGGTGATAGCATCACCTTCTACGAGAAGTCAACACAAAATGCCTTCAATGAGGGAGGGGTGCTGGCCTTGGCCTGGGGAAACTGGGCCAGGATAAACTTCATACGAAGGGTATCATCAGCCTTGGACTTGAGGTAGGCACCATGAGTTTGCATGAGACCATCCAGGAGCTCTACTTCTGGGCAACCCAGTAGACTGAATTGGAGTGGACTTGTTTTAGGCTGAATTGTCTCCCCAATTAATATATGGAAGTCCTAACTCCAGCATCTCAGAACATGGCTGTATTTGGAGGGATGCTTTTAAAGATGTAATTAAGGCAAACAAGGCTCTTAGGTTGCTACCTAACCCATCCTGGCTCATGTCCTTTCACAAGGGGATTTAGACACAGATATGTACAAAGGGACAGCCATGTAAAGACATAGGTAAAGATGGCCACCTGCAAGCTAAAGGGAGGTTCCAGAGGAAAACACTACTGGTGACACATTGGTCTCAGATTTGTAGCCTTGAGAATTGCGAGGAAAATAAGTTTATGCCATTTAAGCTGCGTCGTCTAGGATGCTTTGATACGGCAGCAGGCCCAGGTGGTGTTTTCATGTGAAGTCAACTGAGTACTTCAACTGGTGCTGACCCGCATCTTCCTGCTGTACTTTGGATGCCGTTGTCTCTCTTAAAATTGACATGTTGATAAATGACAGTGCCACAGTGTTAGGAGGTAGGGCCTCATGGAAGGCATTATGGTCATTAGGTAGTTCCACCTTCATAAATGGATTAGTCCCACTCTAAAATTTATTTCTAGCCCTTCTTCCATATTGAGGACATAGTCCTTCAGGTCAAATGTTCATACCAAAACCTTGGAGTCAAAGAGGTCAGTCCCTAACCCACTAGTCCCTTGACTTTGGAATTTCCAAATAAGAAGTACGTATCTGTTCTTTGTAAATTATCCAGTCTAAGACATTCTGTTATAATGGCACACATGGATCAAGGTGCCCTCCAAATAAAATACAGCCAAGGTTAAAAAAAGAAGAAATTTCATTATTAAAAGTAAACATGGAATTTGAAGATCAAACTCGAGGGTGTGAGCTCCTAATAGGCTTGAGCCTGAACAGCGGGTGACAAACATTTTAGTGCTGTCTTGAAAACTGAAGATGATGCCCTGTCCAAGGCAAGGTGGAGTTTTGGGTTTGAGACCCTTGTTTAAAACTAAAAAGCACTGCCTGGCTGCAAAGGAAGGATTAGAGAAGCCAGTTTCCCTAGTTAGAAAGTATCAAGGAGTTGGTTTCTTCGTGTGGTTCTTCATAGGGAAAAGCTTCCATGAGGTAGCCAAAGGCTGTGCCCCACTTGGGTGTTTAATTCAAATTTTCCTCATCGCCTTGGCACTGGAATCTGATAAACATAAAAACTGGATGGTAGAATTTAATTGAAGTATGTCAGTGATCACAGTGACTCATGATTCTCCCATTGAGAAAAAATATTTTGTTTTACAAGAGATATTTTTAATGTATGATAGCACAGAATGTTGAATGTTAAAGTATAAAAGATAGGTATTTGGAAAAGCTGGAATATTGGTATTACCACCAGACTAAATGGATGATGAAGTAAAACATATTATTTATAGAATACTAATATGAAGAAATAGTTAACTAAAAAAATACTGAAAAATTGAGCCTGAATGGATATATATAAGATGACCAGAAACAAAAATGTATGTAATTGCAAGGAAAAATAGACACATGCACATATATATATATATATAACAGTAGGAAGTTAAATCATGTCTTTTATAGATATCTACATGTTAAACAGATGAATATAAGTCAGGACATAAGGGTCATATAATCAATACCACTGGTCCAATGGGCACATACAGACAGACCTTTGCTTCGGAAGTTAGCAAGTAACCACTTTTTTCCCAAGCACACATTGAACATTTCCAAAAATTAATTCTCAGCAACTCTCAATATATATCGAAGCATCAACATTACACGTACTGCATCCTTTGCAATAAACTTGGAAGTCAGTAATAAAAATCCAAAAGAGACCCTATATTTGGTAATTTTAATAATTTACTCACACTGTGCACATACCATTTAAAAAATAATAATGGTGTTTAGAAGACATTTAAAACCAAACAGTACAAAATTGTATATCACAAATTTGAGATAACAGCACTTCAAGAGAAATTTTGAGTTTTCTACTATAGGTAAAAAGGATTCAAAACTAATTTAAAACATAATTAAAAGGTGGGAGGGGGTTGAATGAAACTTTTATTGACATTATGACTTATTTAAGATATTCTTTCTTCATCTGCAATTCTTCCTGAATGCATCATCTGATGTTCTTTATTGACATTTCTGTCTAAATATACCTCCGACCATCATATTCTATAACCAGTGATTGATAGAATGTGTGCAGAGAATGATAAAAAGTCATTAGTGATATTAGCAAGTTGGTATATTTATATATATGCACATATTTATATATGTATGCACGTATATTTCTGTTTGTTCACCATTCCCACTGGGTCATGAGCTCTACAAGTCCATGAATTCTGTCTCTCTCACTCACAGAGGTGGCTTTGGTATCCAGGGCTGAGCTTGGCAATGTGCCAAGTTACAAATACTAAACAATATTTTCTCATGAGACAAGTGGATGAAATTAATCTATACCATTCATAAAAATATAAAATAATCTGATTAGGAAGGGAAAACACTGTTGACAGTCTTGGTCCTGTAACTGAATATCTCCCTTGGAATGTTCTAGAAGTTGTTATAAGTACCACATACAAGTATGAGATGTGTTCACAGGACCTTATAATTTTATCAAACCATAACAGAACATGTAATTTTGATGAAATTTTGCTGTGAAAGGACTACATTTTTATGGGAGTTGATGTACTATTTTCAACTCTTCTTCTAAAATATATATCCTTGAAAAAATAAAGTAACTTCAGCGTATCTGATAGGTAATTAGTCATGAGTAGCAATATTAACAAGTACCAGCAGCCTCCTTTACCTAAAACAACATATGTTTTCTATTAAATCAAACATTTTATTTGACATTGTGTGAACTTTTAGAAGTTGGATTTGCAGTTTATAGTTTTTGGATGGCACCTTTTAAAATTTGTAATCTTAGAGTTGAAAATTTTAGAGCCTAACAGTACTATATATTGCGAAAGCTCAACAGGGAAAAAAATACTGTCTCTTCTAGTCCTCTTCAAATCAGTTATGTGAATTTTTTTCCTATTGTGGAAGAAACATACAAACAATAAAAAAAAAAAAGGCTGACTGAAAAGTGATGGCGGGTGACATTTTTAATCATTCTGGTTCCCACCTTGCTTTTTCAGTGGTGGTCCTGGGCCCACAAGCTCGCTTGGACTCAGCACCTCTGATTCCAACACAGATTGACTTGGCCCCTGCCTGATGTCTGGGGAAGTCAGAAGCCAGGGGTCAGCACAAGTTACCAGGCGGCCTGAAGAATTGCTCCCTTGGGCGGTTCTCCCTTGTTTCCTCCCCCTCACCCCCCTCACACGTTGGAACTTGCTCTTCATCCTTCACTAGACAGCTCATCTAAAAAAAAAAATCCCACAATATCAAGAGAGTGACTCTTTTTTATCTGCTTACACGTTTAAAGCTTGCCCGAACCGAACCTTGATGAGACCAAGAGCGGTTTTTGTTTCTCCTGTTGAGAGTTCCCGGGAAGACTTACCAAAGATTGCACAATGATGTCCCCCACTCGGGATGAATTACATGGAGCTCTTAAGATCTCGATGGCTCCAGAGAACAGAGGTTTGTGCCTCGCTCACTCTGTGTGCCTCTCTGGTTGGGCTGGGGCCTCTGTCCCATGTCTATGTGCTCAGAGCTGCTGCTGCACTTGGGATGTGGGATGGTTCAGGCCGTGGGGCACAGGGCAAAGCACAGGTGGGCCCCACACTGTCCTGGAGCTTTGTGTGTCCTTTAAGCTCCATTCCCACTGATCAAATCAAGTCACCTTGTTATATGCACCTTAAGGGGGTTGGAGAAATGGCGATTCGGTGCCACTGCACATGCTCAGATGAAGAGAGACTTGAACCCATGACCTGGTAGGCACCGTCTACAGCACCATGTTGAGAGGCTGCAAACCTCTGTTCTCATCAACCAAGGGTGAGAAGGTTCAGTGTCATCACTAGGGATAGAGACGAGGTAAGGCGAATCACATGGTTTGGGTAGTTTCTACTGTTGAATGACGCTTCCTAGAATCTTGCTGGAAATTTCTACCGCTCAGGTGCCATCTCTAGAGTCTATTTCCCAAGGTTTAATGTTGTTCTCTATCTGTGCCTTTGTCTGTTATGCTCCACTGGGAGGAAAGGAGAAAAGCATGGTAGTAATCATCTCACTAGAAGGAGAAGCTTACTAAACCTCTTATAAATATACATTCTGATAACTAGTAGAGGGATTCTGTTTTAGGAGATCCATGGCTGGCCTCATATCATCTCTCCAGGCCAGAGTGGCATATGTAATTTGTTGTCTTCTATAATAACACTAATGGATTGGGTGAGGCTGCCCTGTGGGGTGAACAGAGGCTGTGTCCGACCTCAGCATCTGAAGTGTGTGATGATGGATGAACAGTCCATCCCAGGTCTGGAGGAGTACTGGTAGAATGTAGGCCAGCTATTGGTCTTTGCTGTTTCCCCATCCTATCTCTCCCTTTGGTTGCAGGGTTACATTTTAACCTAATGACCTGCTCACAAATTTGTTTCCATACCTCCCTTGCTCTTGGTGGAGGTGTAATTTACCTAGGACACTCTCTGTTCTCAGTTGCTTCATAGGAGCCTCTTTTAGGCTAAATTCAATACAGGACAGAGCCAGGGGTACGCGGTGCATGTCTGTAATGCCAGCTCCTCCTTGGGAGGCTGAGGCAGGAGGATTGTGAGCTCAAGGCCTGGATGGGTTAGCAAGACTTTGTCTCAGTATAGAAAGAGATGAGGATGTTTATGTCCGTGGTAGAGCACTCGCCTAACCTATGTGAGACCCTAGGTTCTGCCTACAGGATTGCAGAAATAGACTGGTAGGCCAACTGGTAGATAGATCTTGACATTATGACTTCTATCACCCATTCAGAAGATCGATTAAACTGAGTTTGTCCCAGAGGTCATGACCAAGTGACTGATAATGTGGGTTTTAATGTGAAATCTGCAGTATGTATCATATTTCTAGAAGACATGCAATGTTGGAAAACGAGTCAACTTTCCTCTCGAACATCCATATGCACTTTCTGGCTTCAATCATTGTCAGCTAGATAGCATCAGAAAGAAGTAATGCAAAACATCTCACACAGAACAAAAGAAGAAAACATAACAAGTTGATTGAGGGAAAATTTAAAAGCTGATGTGAAGGGTAAGTGAGACTCTGACAATTCATCAAGATTTGGCTGTTTTTAGGGTTGGTAGCCTTTAATAGAACTGAAATCATGGTGTGTCTCAAAGAGCTGTGTGGGTCTTGTTTTAACATCAGTGTGTGATTTAGAGACTGACAAAATACATATTTTCTTGGCTCCAGAAGAGCCACGAAGGCTCCTTTCTCTACTTGTGAAGTCAAGACAAAGTTGGGCTCTGGTTCAGTGCAACTGTAGATCAACAGTGGGAGTCAACGTTTGACAAGTGCTGTAGTTACTGACACCCTGATGGCCAATGAGAGTTGGGTCTCATGTCCAGGGAAAGTAGAACATTTCAATCTGCTGGTTTCATGTCGAGAAGAAAAATATTTCCCTAGTAGGCATTCTTCATGACTTAAAAAATTTATAATCTCATAAATCTTTAAATTCAGAGTATATGTATTAGCAACTTGGACATCAGTGTATATCTAGCATGTAATGATATTTATCTAGTGGGACTGAGTCCCTGGCTGGCTGCTTATGTGTACTAATTAGGCAAGTCATTCCCAAATCTTTAGACTTAACCTATTTTTCTCCCAAGTGCTGGCCAAAAAAATTTAACAACAGATGATTCCTTAGATATTTTAGTTCATATTTTATGTAAGACAGTTAAATGGGTAATTGTCAAGATTTTATGATCTGTGCAGAATTAGAATCATAGAATATTTGAGATCATAGTTAAATAGGTAATTGTCAAGATCTTATGATCTATGCAGAATTAGAATTATAGAATATTTGAAATCAATTTTTGTATCACATAAATTCTCAACAGAAGAAATATGGCTCCCAGAGGATTGAGAGAATGAAAAAATTCCTAAATATTGCAATGATTTGTGGTTCTCCAAAGGGCCACAGCATATAAATAGATATACAGTATATTCATGATATTAAAATTTTACAGGATGGAGGCTGATTAAAAGGTATTGCTCTAAGTTGGGCCCAGTGGTATAAGCCTGCTGTCCCAGCATTCTGGAAGGCGGAGGCAGGAGAATTGCAAGTTCAAGTTCTGCCTGGGTAACTTTTACTGAGACTTTGTCTCAAAATTAAAAGTAAAACTATGAACAGGGACATAGCTTAGTGTGAAGATCTTGGGGTCCATCCTCTGTACTTCACACACACACACACACACAAAAATGGTCGAAGAAATCTCCCAAGGGAATTAATAGTAAAAAGAATGAGACATATTGCTCGACCTTACTCAATTTAGGAATAGTAAGTTTGAATAATTAACAGTCACTGTAGATTAGTCATGTGCCAGGCATTACCTGTAATACTTACAGTTTGGTTCCTCTGATGACTTTGTAGAGACGTGCTTTTGTTTGTCCTTTTACAGATAGAGGAAACAGTAAGTCACAGAGACATGGTGAAAGACCGAGAGAGGTTCAGACACTCCACTGAGGTCAGTCAGTCAGTAAGGCGCAGAGGCAGAACTTTAACCTCACACTATTTTCAGTCTCTTGACTCCTCTGCAGCTCTGCACACCAGCACTCATTCCCTAGGGAAGAAGATGGAAGCCCAGAGAGGCTCTTTACTTCTCCATCACCACACAGCCTAATACTGGATTTAAGACACATTCTATCAGTGTGCTCACAGCTTGTGAAACCTTTTATCTGACACAATTTCTCTGCCACAGTTGATCTTTATTGAGTGTTTTCATTGTGCTCATGAAACCAATGACGAGAATGTGATCTATCAGAGTGGCCTACTTTGTTTTGAAAGAAAAAGGTCCAGTGTCTTAAGGCCTGGTTTAGATTTCCAGGTGTCTCTTTGCTGTTGTTATTGTCAACTTCTGGATTGCATTAACCCAATCAAATTTTCTTAAATGTTATTTTAAAAATTAGTATACAGTTAAGCTGAATTCTTTTCTTCCTTTTTCTTGGTCAATGAATTTAACACGTGTGCTGGTGCATGCAACCATTCCCGAGTTCTAGCCATGTAGTCAGTTTCTCATGTTGCCCCACATGACCTCAGGTTGCCCTTTTGCCATTAAATTTTGGCAACCCCTCATCTGTTCACCACTGTTTTAGTTTTGTGTCTTGGGCATGGTGATTCATCCCCACAATGCCAGCACTCGCCCAGGAAGCTGAGGCATGAGGACTGCCCTGGTTTTAGACCAGACTGGGCTACATAGTGAGTTTAGGACCAGCCTGGACTGCAGAACAAGACACTTAAAAAGAAAAGAAAACGTTGATAGGGATGAGGGACGTTGCAGTTGTAGCCCAGTGTGATGGCCCTGGGCTCTATCCTTAGTACTATGAAAAAGAATAGGACTTCATGCAGACTTTGAGTCTGGCTTTTATCACTCAACCCAATGCCTCTGAACTGCACTCAAGTTGCATGTAGTCATCGTGTATTGCTTTATAGTTACCTATCAAGGGCATTTGAGTTGGTCAACACATTATAATTATTTTTCAAAATTTTTTGTTGACAGATAATAGGGGAAAACAAAAGAGATGAACATGTAGAACAAGGGAGTGGAATAGTATTTGAAGTTTTGTCTGTTGTAAATAAGGCTGCTATGAACACTTGTGTAAAAATTTCCATTTTTAATTCTCTACGGTAAATACTCTGAAGCAGGATTTCTGGATCATATAACAAAAGCATATTTATATTTTAAAGAAACCACCATGTCTAAGAAATTTTTGCCTAGCTCCATACAACAAAGATTTTTTTAAATAAAAGTTTTAGAGTTTTATGTTTTACAAAGTGTATCTCTACCTTGAGTTTATTGTTGTTTAAGATGTGATGTCTACATTCCTCTTCCATATGGATGTCCAATTTATCCAATACCGTCTATTGAAAATCCATTCTTCTAAAAAAGTGCTTTGTCCTTTTGTCAGAAAGAACTGAACCACATTTCTCCGCATCTCTTTCTAGACTTCACAGTCAATTCCATCAAGCTATTTGTCTGACCCATCTCTATTACCACCACACTCTCTTGATTATTGTAGTTTTATAGTATGCTAGAAAATGAGTCACAACCTTTATTCTTCATTAAAAAATAGATGTTATTTCTTTGCATTTTGAAATCAACTTGTACATTTTGGTTAGCCTAATTATAATAATAATCCTGTTGGATTTTGGTTAGAACTGTGTTAAACGTATGTGTTGAGGTCTATGTGAAATTAACATTTTAACAATGCTGAAAGTTTCCATTCAAAGATGGGATATCTGTCCTCCTTTAGGTAGGTGGTCTTTGACTTAGTTTATCAATACTTTGAAGTATTCAGTGTAGAGATTCTGTATATTTATCTTTTTGTTCATGATATGCTCCTTACATTTTTTTCTGCTAATATTCCTTTGTCCAAAGTCTATTTTGTCTGATTTCAGTAGAGTGATTCCAGATTTTTTAAACTAGTGAT
This sequence comes from Ctenodactylus gundi, assembly GCA_004027205.1. Taxonomy (NCBI): domain Eukaryota; kingdom Metazoa; phylum Chordata; class Mammalia; order Rodentia; family Ctenodactylidae; genus Ctenodactylus; species Ctenodactylus gundi. The sequence goes on along the minus strand of PVKB01002485.1, from coordinate 171,599 downwards.
TGAATGGCCCATTTCCCCCTTCCTCTTACCACAACCTGTCTATTGTCATTACATTTGAAATGAATGTCTCAGAGAGAACACATCCTTGGATCTTATTTTGTAAAGTTATTCCGACCAGATTTGTCTTTAAGTAGTGTGATGAGGCGCATTTAACGTGTGTGTGTGATTGTATATTTGGGTTTAGGCAGATCATTTGATCATTGTTTTCTGCTCATCTCTTCTGTTTTTTCATTCTCATTTCCCCCTTTTTTCTCTCTTCTCGATTATTCAATTTGATTTTTTAGGGTTCTATTTGAATATATCTAGTAAGATTTGTATTATTTCTAGTATATGTACAGTGTCAGTATTTTACCTTTCCCCTTTTATTTTGTAATTATCTGCATGGTACATATACTGCACTCAGTCAGTGTTATTTTGGCCTTTGCTTTAAACTGTCCTCTTGTGAAATAAACAGGAGGAGAACATCACACTAACCTGGGCACCTGCCATCTTCTGTGTTACTTTTAGCCCTTTCAGTGGGTACCATTTCTCTTCCACTGAAAGAACTACCTCAAACATTTCCCTTAGGGCAGGTCTGGTGACGACAAATCCGCTTGGTTTCTTTTCCCCTCACAATGCCTTTATTTCACCTTCATTTAATTAATATTTATTTATTTATTTATTTATTTTAGTGGTACAAACACTTAAGCCCAGGGCTTTTGCTCTGCGCTACATCCCCAGACCAGTATTATCTTATTATCATTTCAAGACACAAGGTCTTGCCAAGTTCTACTGCCTAGTTTTCCACACTGGACTTGTGGACTTGAACTTGTGATCCTCCCCTCTCTGCATCCCAGAGTGCTGGGATTCCAGACCTGTGCCACCAGGCCTGGCTTCACCTTCCATTTCTTTAAGGACATATTTCTTATATGTAGTATTCTGAGTTGATTTTTTGGAAAAGAAATTTAAAAATGTTTCTCCATGCCTCCTCATGCTCTTGCATCCTGACAAGACAGCCACAGTCACCTGACCTGCTCGGCCTTGTGTGTTCCAGTGTGCGTTAGCCTCTGCCCACTTTCAAGATGTCTGTTGCCTTTGACTTTCGTTTTCAGATTGAACGATGATATGTATGGGCCTGAATTTCTTTGACTGTGTCATGTTTCATCTTGGCTGAGAGCAGAGAAGGGGGAAAAAACCCCACACCACTGTTATTTACCTCATTCTGTTGGAAGCATGCTTTACGGTTAGAGAGGATTCTATCTTTTTGCTTTCAGACATCAGCCGAGACTCTCCCTCTACAATGTGGCAGGGTTGCCTGAGGTCTTGGGACAGAAATAAAAACAGCAAACATCCAGACTTCCCTCACTGTCTCTGATCCTTTCCTGATCGTGGGGTCAAATTCCAGGTCTTCTCCCGAGGCCCTTTCTGGCTGTAGCAGTGGACACTTGGATTTGGGGCTGAATGTGTGTCCTAGCTGGATGACACCGGAGAAGGAAAAGCGGTTCTGCCCTCCCCATCTGCCTGTCATTTTTCATTTTTCTGAGTCCTAAGAAACTTGCTTCATGCAGTCTGTCCAGGGTTACGTCTGTCTTAGTTGAATAGGAGAGAGGGGTCAAGTGTGCGTGCTTCATCCGGCTCCCAGATGACCCCAATCAGTTTCTTGTGTCCTAGCTTTTGGGCTGTAACTTCCTGACAGATAAGTAGAGACCTACATCATTGATCATTTCAATCCTTTACATTTTGCCACAGTTTCAGTCATTTGAGTTAGAGAAATATCTTCCCTCCTGCTGGATACTTAAGAGCTGTGGATCCAATTTTAAGGTGGACAGAATTAAGACCTCTTGAGATAGCCTTCAATGCCAAGTCCTTCATGCACATTTTATTTTCATAATGGTCTTTCTCTCTGTGCATCTTTTCCCCATTTTAGAGAAGAAGGTTTAGGTCATTGAAGTCCCAAAGCCACATAAAATGACACGTCCAAATTTAGGTTTATTTGTCCAGTTCAGAAACCTTATTATCAACCTGTGTTCTGGATAGGCTGCCTTTCTGTTTTCAGTATGTGAGTGTTAATGAAAGTTACCTGTGATCTTTGTTAACCCACTGATATTTGAAAATGCAACAAACATGTTGGTTTGTGTGCATTTTCACTGTTTTGTTCTGGACGTGCTCAAGGACCAGCTAGCCCCTGATTTTTTTCTTTCTTGTGACTTCACTAATAATCACCTGATCCTCTTTTGGAGTTCAGGCTTTCAGTTTATCAAGAAATAAGCCAATGCTATATAACTGAGATTGTTTAGTTTGGACGGAGTATTCATCTCATAAATGCTAATCTGTGAGAAGTCACAGGGGTCTGCACAGCTAAGTGGTTTGACCTCCAGCAAGTACACGGCCAAGGACCCAGGTGGGCTGCGCTGCTGTCGGGAAATCCCTGAAGACCTGGGTTTGACACAGTGGATGAGGTTGATCCACCGTCCTCGCTGCCTGAGGAGGCTGTCCTGGTGGCAGTTACATGCATTCTTTGGTGCACGGCCACTTCTGCAGCCCTAAACCAACAACAGCGCGGTGGTTGATGGCCTGTCTTGGTTGGAGTGGCTACGTGATCCTTTGGCAGGCTCCCCAGTGTTAGTGAGCGGAGGAGCCGGTGAAGATGGAGGAAGATAGTAAGGGGCCAGCAGGTCAGCTGCAGATGTCAGCTTTAAAAAAAGAAACCGGAGGAGCTTGAGCCCAAAGAGACATACCCTGGGGGTCCAAACACTTTGGTTGCTGAGTTTTCCACAGAAAGAGCGACATTCTTCAAACTGGGCAAGGAGCTAGCAATATGAAAAACCCTAAACTTGCCTGTTATGGAAACACTTGCAGACCTGCAAAGCCAAGGTCTGTGCTGTATAGTGAACTGTTGATAAGAACAGATAAAGCAAGTGAAGTGGCCAGCTGGAAGCCTGCAACCAGGGGACCGTCCAGCAGTGCGTGTCAGGCGTGCGCAGGCGGTTGCAGTCTTTGTGGCTGCGTTCCCATCAGGCTGTCGTTCAGCCACCTGAACTCAACAGCGATACCTGAAGGCCGTAGGGGAGAGTGGAGGCTCTTTAGGGAAGTTGGGTGAGCCCTGTAGCAAAGTTTTTTGCAGTGTTTGCAAATCTTCTGTAATTTTAAAATTATATATATATATATATATATATATATGTACAGATGTATATAAAATCATGTGTGTGCATATGCAAACATGCAAAGCTCCTTTGGAATAAGATGGTCTATAGACGAAAAAGGGTTTGGATTGAATAGATGAAGTTAATCTTGGGGTTTGTTGTTACAGTTCTGGGAGTCAATTCTAAGTCACTTACACTCAGCTACATTCCCAGCCCTTTATTGTTATACCTTTTTTTTTTTTTTCCTGAGGCAGAGTCTCACTAGGCTGCCTAGGCCAGACTCAGACCTGTGGTCCTCCTGTCCCAGCCCAGCCCCTTCGACCACTGAGATTCTAGGAGTGTGTTACCACATGCAGCTTTGACCTGAAAATTGGGATAGCGAGGAGACTAGGACAAGCATAGTGCACTGTTAAAGAACATGGGCTGTGAAATGACTGTATTCTGGGTTTCTCATATTGGAGAAGCCTTTCGGTGTTTACCCTGCTGTGTCTGACTCACTTTACTGAGCGTGATGGTCTCATAGTCATTTCATAGAACTAAGTGGGGGAGGGCGGAGTGGAAGCTAGTGGTGAGGGAGAGGCTATGGGAGGGTCAAAAAGGGAGATGGGAAGGGTTTATAATTTTGACACGATGTATACATGCACAAAATAAATTCTGGTCCCTAGAAAATAGCGCATACTTGTTATCACTATTCTCATCACAATAATTATTATTGAATGGAGACATGAGATTTTAGAAGATTGACTGGGAAAAATTTAAGTCTAGGTGGCTAATATCCTTCTTACACATCAGGGTACTCAGGGACTGTGGCCATTGATCATGTCAACTTGAAAGTAAGACCCACACCTTTGCTGGTATTGGGATTTGTCAACCACCCTAGACTGGGGCTTAAGAACTTGTTGGGATTGGATTGTGAGTCATTTGTGGGCTGGCCAATGAGAGAGGAGCACCCTCCCAGATGTGGGAGGGCCAACTGGAACTCGAACGGTGTAAAAGGGAGGAAGAGGGACAATTGCCGGGGCTCTTCGTCTGGGAAAGCTCTCGCCTTCACGATTGTCTACGGATACAGGAGACTGTCAGCACAAATTCGTTGCTGTCATGACTTGTGCCTGTCTGTTGCTGCCCTTCAGTCGCTGTTAATCTTCAGTTGCCGATCTTCACCTGAGATCTACTGCTTGGCTGAGCAGCCATCTTGGACCACCTCTATCATTGGACTTGTACGGCTTTCTAAGAGCCCCTTTGTACTAAATTCTGTCTTTTGAACCCAAACTAATACAGAATTTTGGTACCAGGAGTGGGGTGCTCAAAAGACAAAATTACAACAATGTCCTGGGCTTGGTTGCCTAGTTTTATATGACCTAAAGTTGCGGAGGCTTCTCCTAAGAATGAAGGGAAAACCAGTGGCCCATGGCATGAACTGTTTGAAATGATACAGGAAGTGGATCCTTTTGATTGTCCTGACTCCCCACTTGTGAGGAGTGATGCATTTGGTGATTCTATACATAAGATATTTGAAAATTTCTGGAAAAGTGGAAAATGTGATGATGCTGGCCGGCTACTCTTTGCAGCTTTGGACAAGCTGATGAAGTAAGGAGCTCAAAGATGCAGACTTCCGACACCAGACACACATAGACTCCTTGAGAGCATCTAAGTGTGTGCTGGAGAAAAATCTTCTCTCCTTCAGCAGTAGGGCTGAGGTTGCTGAACATCAAGCCCACGCGCTTATAATTAGATTGGCTGAGCTACAGCGCCAGGTCAATTCACAGCTTAGGAGGGTGTCTGAATTTAAAGTGAGGGCACTGATTGGGAAAAAGTTGGACCCCACCAATTGGGATGGAGATGTATGGGAAGAGCAGGGAGAGAGTGAGGAATTCATAGATCCTGAATATGTTATTTTGCCAGAAGAAGAAACCCCCCTTCCCGCAGCAGCCCCACCTTCAGCAGCAGAGGCTTCCCCACCCCTTAATGAGGAAACACATCCTGTGTTGCCTATGGAGACGGTCGGGAAGCTCCCTGCTAGGATGACCAGGCAGGACAATGCTGGTGCTCTTCAGGACATGCCTGAGGACCCACCTCTCTTTTCTTCTAGGCCAATAAGCAGGGTTAAGTCTAAGAAAGCCCCCAACGGCGAGGTCCACAGTACCACCCCCGAGGAGGTGGGATACACCTCCAAGGAACTTGTTGAACTTTCCAATTCTTACAAGCAGAGGTCTGGGGAGCAAGTATGGGAGTGGATTCTAAGGGTGTGGGACGATGGGGGAGGGAATATACATCTGGATCAGTCTGAATTTCTTGACATGGGTCCATTGAGCAGGGATTCAGGATTTAATGTTATAGCTCATGAAGTTAGGAAAGGTACTAATAGTTTATTCGGTTGGTTGGCAGAAGCATGGATTAAAAGATGGCCTGCTGTGATTGACCTGGAAATACCTGATATTCCTTGGTTCACTGTTGAGGAGGGTATTCAAAAGCTTGGGGGAGTAGGAATGCTGGAGTGGCTCTGCCAGATGAATTCAACTCATTCAGATTGGGAAGGTCCAGACCAGGTGCCCCTCACAATGTCTCCAAGAAACCGTTTGGTGAGGGGAGCACCAGCACCTTTGAAGTGCCCCATTTTCGCTGTTTTCTGTACACCAGACCTTACAGTGGGAATGGCAGCCACACAGCTACAACAACTAAGTGGCTTGAGTTTTATTGCATCCGGGGGTGGTGGGGGCCAAGTAGCAGCAGTTAACCACCAAAGGCAAGGTGGATGTACTTATTATAATGCACAGCAGAGGCAAAGTAGTGACCGGAATAGGCTGACACATGTGGACCCCGGGGCATTTGCTTATCAGTCATGGTGTACCAAGAAATGAAATAGATGGAAAACTTACTAGATTTCTGCTAGATTTATATAGACAAAAGAATTCTAGGGCCACTGAGCAGACAGCTGCCTCGAATAATAGCAACAGAGAAGCACGTTCCCTTAATCAATTCCCAGACTTGAGCCAGTTCACTGGCCCAGTACCCTTTGAATGAAGGGGAGGCCGGGTCCCCTTGAGAAAGGACCCTGATGCACTATCAAAGAATTATGGTGTTGAGGTTTCTCCTGTCCTTCCCCAAAGGGACCTGCGGCCCTTCACCAGTTACTGTTCACTGGGGAAGGGGAAATGATCAGACATTTCGAGGCCTAGTCTCAACTAGCCTCAGTTTGTCTTCCTGCTTGTCCAGGGAAGCTACCTCCACCTCTCTCTCTGCCATGTACTTCGATTGTTGCCAGCCACCCCTGAATGGACTGTGATCTTTGAGACTGTGAGCTAAACTAAACCTTTCCATTCCTAAGTTTGTGGGTGTCAGATATTGAGTCACAGCAATGAAAAAGTAATTAAGACAGAGACTGAAGTTATAGAATAAGGGCATGGTCAGTGGGATGACATGGAGGGACAGTACAATCAGCAGGTTATCTGGACAGAGGACAGCAGGTTGAGCTGGCAGGGGCCTACTGGAAATTTCTGAATCTTGAAGACATGGAATAGAAAATAAAGCCACTCATTTATGAGACTCCTAGAAGCCTTTTTAAAATTAGAAACAAATACAAAACTTCTTTTCATATCATATTCATATCAGATTTTCAGTTCCTGTCTATTCTTGAGTAAGGCTGTCTCTTCCCATTCCTCTTTGGGGACTTTGACATCCTTTTGAGGTTTCATCTTAATGAGTCCTTGGAGCTCTGGTCCCAGCAGAGGTGTCCTCCACCCCCAACCCGGGGTACGCACACAGTGACCTCTGAACCCTTGAAATTGGCTTTCAAAACTCAAGTCCATTAACTCAAGTGTGACAGTCAGAAACAAGTCCAAATATTATTGAAATGATGCAGTCAAGGTCTTCAGTCACTTTCCTTCATTCTAACTCAAGACGGAGCATGTTGTTCCCCCTTGAACTTACCCATGATTTAAACATGATATGTTATCTCTAATGTCTGTGGTCTTACTCAAGAATTCAGTGATGACAAACCTAGACACATGAAAAAATGGCCTCTGGTAAAAGCCTATATTAAGAACACATTGGGGAAGAGATTAAGCTAATTGCATCTAGGGGGATGTGGGTTACGGGAGACCTGACTTGTGTTCTTAGAGTTAACGTCTCAGAACACATTTTTGTATTTGGCATGAAGTGATGTTACAAAGGAGTTTGTCTGAATAATGAATGTAGTGGTAACTGAAAGAGAAAACAACTCGAAGCTGAAAACTTTGGTTAAGTCAGGCTGACGATGGTGCCGTGGGCTGAGTAGGTGACTACATTGATTAATGGCTTTCACTGATAACATTTCAGTTTTGTGTAGTCTGTGGACTTGCTTACTACAGTAGTTAATGTGAGTGTGATTTTTTCTTTTGTTTTCACTCTCTCATTCTTTCTGCCCTCTCCTTTTTCCTTCTTTTTTAAAGCAATACGATGGTGGGACTAAGTAGGGCTCTCTTACACATCAAAAAGGAAAAACTGGAAGAAATAATTTAGAGATTATAAAGGAAATCCTGGTTTTGAATATCCAGTTTCTAGCAATCTTGGGTCATGAAGGGAAAAAGTAGGTGACTAAAATTGCCACTCTTTTTTTAAATCATTTTTCAAAATGAGTACTTTAATTTTTCTTATTAGTAAAGTATAGTCACTTAGAAAACAGAAAAATAAAAAGTATCTGCCATGTATGACATCATGATCCTTTTTTTTGCACTGAATGCAAACAAAATATTTATTTTTCTACAGCTGTTTTTATCTTAAATATGCAACTATGTATCTTGTATCCACGATGGATTTCTTTTTTGTCATTGTACTTGTGGAAATACTCTTTTTAAAAGTACTTAGGTTGGGCATGAGGGTGCAGGCCTGTACTTCCAGTACTCTGAGAAGGTGAAGTAGGATTTCAATCTTGAGCCCAACCTGGGCAACCCAGTAATTAGCCCGTACCCTAAATAAATAAGTAATAAAGGGATAGGATGCAGTATACAGGCTGAGGGTTCAATCCCCAGCACCAAATGAGAAAACTAAACCAAACCAACAAAAACAAAAAGACAAAGTTGGAAGTCATTTTAGGGAGAATGGCCCCTATGGGTCTAAAGGCCAGGTTGCTTGTTGGACAGGACTGCATTGTGTTCTCAGAGGGTCTGCAGACTCACTCTCCCTCTGTAAGCCACACATTCCAGCTTAGCATCTAGTTCTGATAAATGGCTGTGTGATTTTGAGGAGCAGTGTCTCTAACCCAGGGCTGACTTCCAGTCAGAGTGTGGTTTCCACCATATACTGAGTGGTGTACTCCCCTCACTCAACCTCAATTTCTTGTCTTCCATCTGATGATTGTAAGGCACTTTCATTTCTAGGATGCTGTGTGTCTGGACTTGGTACCTGAGTCTCCTGCAACATAGGTTCTTATGTTATTTTTATTACTTGTTTTTTTTTTTTTTTTTACATTTTCATTCAACACCATTTAAATCGCTGTTCTTTGCCAGACGCTGATATATTTCTTCTTGTGATACTTACACTGAACCAGTGAGTCAGGGGTTATGATTATGATCCCCTTGCGATGGTTGAGTACAGTGTGTGAAGGAGGCAGTGATGGGACCAAAGTTCGGCTGTGGCTCTCCTGAAATCAGGCATCTTGGGACAGCCGAGGGGTCGTTTCCTGCTGCAGACACCCATACGCCACCAATGCCGTCAGTCCCTCATCTGCTCGCCTGCCGGCTTTCTGGTTGTGTTAGGAAGATGCCCGTGTCTTAATCCTCAGAACCCACAAGCATGTTATGTGGCCGCAGGAAATCAGATGAAGGGAGTATTCAACAGCCCTCAACATAGAGAGGCCATCCTGTGGCCCACTGTAATCCCCAGGGCCTTAGATGTAGGGGCCGGAGGAGAAGGAGCAACGTCAGAGGGATGGAATGTGAGAACAGCGCCTTCAGCCACTGCCAACCTTCAGATTTGGGGAGTTAAGAGCCAAGGGATATTGGCAGCTTCAGTAAGCTGGAACAGGTGTGGGCAGGTGTTTCTCCCTAGGAACTTCTAGAAAGACATACAGGTGGCTCGTACCTAGCTTTTTATTTTGAGTCAGTTATTAGACTTCTGACCTCCTGATTTGTAAGGTTAAAAGTTTGTGGTGTTTCAAGCCTGAATGGTATGGCTTTTTCAAATTGCAACTCTTGGAAATTCACTAATATTGCATACTCCAAGAAGTTTAGGTTTCCAGAAGGTTGGTCATGTTGGGGATTCTAACAGTTAACAGTAGTATGGAGCAGGTGTGTAGCCGTTTTGTGCTTTGTGTGGTTGCCTGACTTGGAACAGGATCCCAGCCTGTTGGGAGAGGCCTGGTAGGATCAGACTCTAAAATATGACAGGGTAAGGACTCTAAGAATAAAACAGAGCTGGGTCCTGCTAGTGTAGGCCTGTCATCCTGGCACTCTGGGAGTGCTGAGACAGGAGGACTGTAGATTCCAGACCAGCCAGAGCAACTTAGTGAAACCTTGAAAATGGAAAATAGGCTGGGGATGTAGCTTGGTGTGAAGGGCCTGGTTGGACTGAATCCCCCGTTACCCCTCCTCCCCATAAAAGTAAATCAGGTTTGAAGGAGAATAATTCTTTGAAAATATCATATATGCTTATTAGTCTTAAAGAGAGACATTTTATGCTTTTTCTCTATCTTCTGTAGTTCAGACTTTAAAAAAGGCAACTGAAATATTACTCAAACAACACTTATTGATGATTGATGATGGTCGTGTTATTGAACTTTCAATGGAGCATTTGTTTAGCTGTATCTTTTTCACTGATATATTACAGGATATCACAGATAAAGCTCAAACCATAATATATTCATGGAAATTGTTGAATGTATCAGTAGTCCTGCATACAATTTTAGAAGAATCTTGTCAAATGGGAATTGTGCTGGTCTGTTGGCTCAGGAAAAATAAAAGGACATTTGAAATACACATTGTTTCAGATGATGAAAACAGAAACTCATTTTCAACAAGAAATCACCCAAGGCAAGGAGCCAGAGAACAATAGCAGTTAATATGCTAATACAATAAATCTCAGCCTAAGTCCCTTCTCTTACACTTAAGCAAACAACCCCCCAAAAACAATAACAATTCTATTTCGTAAGAATATTCCTGGGAATTACACATGAAAATGTTTTTCCTAGGCTGTGTTTGGATATTTATGCTCTGTAATCTATTTTTGAAACAATTTAGTATCTGGTAACATCTGCACCGTCTGTTTGTGCTGGATGTCGTAGTAGGAGCGGAGCACGTGGCGGCAAACAAAAGCACCCTGCCGCTGGTGTTAAGGAATTTTTTATTTATCATCTGTATTTAGAACTTTCTATTGTCCCCAAAGGAGCAAAAGCCCGTGAACTAAAGTAAGAAATCAGGTCAAGGGAAGGAGAGGAAAGTCCCTGTGATAACTCACTGGTTAAAAATATTCTCTGTGGCTGAACTTCCAAACTGGTTCTGAGTTTCCTAGCATCAAAAGCAATATTGTAACTAATAAAAAAAGGAAAAAATATATGGTCTTCAGTACCAGAAAGCTATAACAAAAAATAATTGTATAAGGGATTTTTCCCTCATCACGACAGCTTTTTTCTTAACCTCTGGTGTTTACTGCTACATTTATTTTATATGATACATATGTCTAATGCATGTTTTCATTTTAATGTTTTTATTTTTCCCTCTGTAATCAGGTTTCTCTTTTATTAGTACTTATCATACTTCTCAATTGCTTTCATCTGGGAGAATTGATGTGTACACCTGTTGCTTCTTTCTCTTCTTACTGTCTCTTCCGCCTTCTTTCCACTGTCGTGCCTTCCCTATGTCTCCACAAAGTTGTTAGAAAAAATTCTCATTGCAACCAATCCCCAAAGTGGGAACCTGTTCTATGTTCTATGATAGTAGTTTTGAAACTCTAGTGTGCATGGAGACCTCCTAGAAGACCTGTTAAAACAGATTTCTGGGTTCCATCCCCATACTCTCTGATTCACTGTGAGTTGAGAATTCATATTTCTACCTAATTTGCAGGTGACACTTGGGCTGTGGCCATTCTTTGAGAACCAGTGCTCCAAAGCAAATGTATGAAATGATACTTTGGAAGAACTATTAAGTACCTATGGGAAGGTGCCTTTGAAAGAAGTGTCCTCTGATGTCCTCTTGTATCAAAGCCAAGAAATTGATGTTGGCCCAATCCACAGAGCTCACTGAGATGTCCCCAGTTTTACATGTAATTGTATATGTGTATGTGTGTGTCAATGTTTACAGTTGTGTCACATGTGTATATTGTTGTAGCCTCCACTATAATTAAGATACCACTAAACCTGGCTCAGCAGGTAGGCCTATGATCTCAACACTCTGAGAGGGTCTGAGACAGGAGGATCATGAGTCTGAGGCCAGCCTGGGTGACTCAGGCTGGGGATGTAGCTCAGTGTGAAGGCCTCTCTCTCTCTCTCTCTCTCTCTCTCTCTCTCTCTCTCTTCCTCTTTCTCTTTCTCTCTCCCCCTCCCTCCCTCTCCCTCTCTCTCACACACAAACTATTACCACTCCCTCAGAAATTCTCTCTCTCTCTCTCTCCCTCCCTCTCCCTCCCTCTCTCTCTCACAATTACCACTCCCTCAGAAATCTTCCAGGGCTTCTCCTGTAAGTCATACCACCCTGTGTTACTCCCCATCCTAAAATGCTAACAACGACTAGTCTGCTTCCCATTTCTATGATCTTGCCATTCCAAGAATATCTCGTAAATGGAATCGGACCATCCATAGGCTTTCGAGATCAGCTTTCTTCACTCAGCATAATTCCCTTGAGATCCACCCCAGTTGCTGAGCACATGAGTGTGTATTGCTTTTCATTATGGATGTAAAATACTTTGTACAGTCAATCATGCTGTCAGAGCACATCAAAGTCAAGAAACTAAAAAAGGAAAAAGATTTGGGAATTATCCTTTCCTGAAACATATCTGCTATCTTGGATACTTGTTCGTTGTTTGGCCAGAACACCCACATCCACAATTTAGGGGAGGAATGATTTATTTTAACTCCTAGTTTCAGAAGGTCTCACACAGTCCTCTTATAGGCTGCCAGTAGAGGTGGAGGAAAGCTGGTCATGGCATTACAGACAGGAAGCCAGGTCAGGAGGAAGTATGGAAGTAGTTATACCCTTCTAGGTCATGTCCCATTGATCCGCCCCTTCCAGGACACATACCCACCGATGCACCACGTAACTGTATGCTATAACATGCCTGTAACCCACCACACACTTGTAATCTGTAATATACCACAAGTTTATCTTCTACCACACACCCATAACCCACCTGTCCTGATGAGGACCTACTTTTTAAACATACATAGAATCCATAGATCATCCACAACATCCAGTATGTGAGGCTTTTGGGGGGCATTCCAGATAACACATGGTGGGGTACAGTGAGTTGTAGAGAGTGGTGGTTGGAAGAGATGCAGGTATAGAGGTAAGTATTGGACAATTTCTCTAAGCTGCGCCAGTGGTTCAGGCTCTTAATCCCAGCATTCTGAGTGGCTGAGGCAGGAGGATCACAAGTTTGACCTGAGTCTTGGCAACTTATCGACTTAAAGAGACTCTATCTCAAAATAAAATAAAAAATGGGCTGGGGATGTAGTTCATTTTGAATGCTTTGGGCTCAATCCCCAGTGGCACTAAATAAATAAAGTCGCTCTAGGGCAACTGTTGTGGGTTGTGCATGGGGCACCGTGAGCTCCTCACTGGGGAGATAGCATCCTATCTGCCTGTGTACTTTCGTCTGGTCTTCCCTAAAGGGATTCCTGCTTTCTAACAGGACTTGCTAAGATCTCAGAGTTCCTGGTCTGTCTTTCATTCAATGAAGAAGTCTTTTGAGGGTGGTACCAGAGCTATCTGAAGCAAGCAGGAGCTCACTTAAGTGTCCTATATACTGACACAGACCTGCATTCATATATGAATATAAGCAGTCAATAACACCAGACTGTAAGAAAACCTAGCCACTGGGGAGGATGGGGCTGGACAAATGGAGCACTTGACTGATAAGTACGGGTAAACTGAGGAACAAAAATGAATGTCAACAGAGCCTGATTGTGTTAGTGATTGTGACCATCAAAGACAACAGAAAGATACGGGCTGCTGTAAAGAAGAAATCAGAGGAACAAAAGAGTTCTTCTAAATCGTTGACTGGAAGGATGTAATTGGTAAGGTCTGGGGCCATTGCCCAAGGTCCCACCACCACAGGATAGCTCCACTCCACAGACTTAGCTGCCCTAAAATGTGAGTAGTGTCAGCATTGAGACACCTCACCTTGTTCTAAACTAAAACTCCTCTGGCCACAATGAAGGAAATGTTTTTAGCACTTGGAGGGAAAATGTAATATAGTCTTTCTGTATATAAAGCAAAAGATAAGGAGAAAACATTGGAAAGCAGTGGAAAGACAGAGAGGACCCACAGCAAAGAGTTCCCCAGACAACAGAGACAGTGGAAATGTGGAAATGATAACTAATAGAAGACAATTTTCCAGTGATTAATAAAGGCTTGAGGCATGAAGAAAGATGAAAGAAAAATGGCCCGTAACTAGAAATGACTCAGATTCCAGAACACCAATGAGGAAGAAGCTACTCAAATTTTGGAAGAATCTCACTGAGAGGTGTATAAAAATTCAATACTTCTTGCAGCTTAAGTTTGTAATTAATTTAAAATCATCTAAGTGGCTTTCATTTGGGTTTCCAACTTTCTCTTTATTATAACTATCTCCATGGAGAATGTCCTTGCAGATAGATCTTGATGCAGACAAAGGGGCTATGAGTCATATAGCTTTTATTAATCTAAGGCCATGTTGTCACTCATACGTCAGACTTTGGAAGGAGTGGTTGTCCAAGCCTGGCTCCTTCATTCATGGTCTCTTGTTCTGGTTTGGGTCAGGAATGTCCCTCAAATGCCTCATGTTTGAAAGGAGATTCAATTATGGGAGTAAATCCTTTGATTTCCTGGGCTGTTAAGACATGGGGCCTGGTCAGAAGAGGTTTGACCTGGAAGTTGCAGATCACTGGGATGTCACCTGGAAGGATATATGCTAGCTTTGCCCTTCCTCTTACTCTCTTGGCTTCCTGTTCTTCCATGCTGTGAACTGCTTCTCTCTGGTTAGGCCTCCTCCAAGCCTTCCACCATTGCCAGATGACCGTGAGTAGACTCAGGCATTAGGAAACTGTAAGCTAAAATAAACCTTTCCTTTCTTAAGTTGTGGGTGTCAGGTATGATATCCCAGCAGCAACAACAAAAAAAGTAACTATGACTCTTCCCAAGTGGTCACAGAAAAGGATTTAGAGACTATCTAGGCAGAGGTGTTTATTTCACAGAAGAAACTGAGTTCCACAAAATGAGTTATTAATCCAAGACTGTGGAGTGAGAAGTCTAATTCTCAGACAATGGACATTTCAAAGCCCTCTATGTGTTGGAGTTTTGTCTGAATTACGTCTCTGTACTGGATGGTGTTCAAGGTCATAAAAGATTTCCTGGAATCGTTTTCTGTGCTTTCTCAATAATTTGCATGTCCCTGTCCTTTTTCTGAGCGTTATAGTTATTGATGTAGATTACAGTCTTGTTGAGAGATACGTCTCATCTTTACATAGCGCAGCTTCACAAAACAAATTCTTCAAGGCCTTCTACTAAATTCAAATTCATGTTAATTCATCTACAAGACATATATTTCAAGAGTGTCTGTTGTATACCAGGCACCTAAGAGAATATGGTGTGGAATTAGATAGATAAGGGCCTTGATTTTTATGAAGTCTACATTTCATAGAGAAGTAAATAGGCCTACTATTTGGCAGTTACAAATGTGCAGAGAGTATTAAATCTGGTTGGAGGATGATCAGCTCGTTTAGATAAGGCAGGTAAGAAAGACATGCAGAAATGCCATTTTTGAGAGAGAAAAATCTCTAGTTATTACCTATGGGCTTTCATGTCACTAAAGATTCAGAAATACGCAATCATTTTTCTTTATCTCTCTTCATGTTCCCTTTGGAGCAGGCAGTTGGACTCCAAGAATTCTATGACCTTTTGCGAGGCCAGGGAGCTACAACAAGAGACATTCTGCAGAGCAGCAGAACTTCTTATCAGGAATGTTTTGAACTTCACAAAGCTGCAGAATGTCAGAAAATTACAGCACTCATGAATGAGTCTCCCGTAGTTGTTCCCTGTGCTTCCCTTGTGGGGTGCTGCGTTTGCAGGCACACGGGTATGCATTGATCTGTTGAGTGTGTGCCTCGGTTGGGCATGAATGTTCGCTCCCTGATTCTTGTCATTCCCAGCTCATTTTTCAGCCCACAATGTTGGCAGATGAGGTCATGGGAAAAGAAGTGGCGGGAAGAACCAGGAGCAAAGGTCACTACAAGTAGGTACCACATACTCTCCAGGGATTCTGTTGCTTGGTTTTCATTGTTTTAAAAAACGGGTTGCTGGGATTCATGTCTTGCATGTTTCTCCCCTTATGTTGTGGTGTCTTCCCTAACTCATGTGAACATTGTTACTCAAACCTGGGAAAAATTACACCCTATTGCAGGGGTTCCGGTTGCGGAGTCAAGAGATCTTCTCTTGCAGGATGAGTTTCTTAGAGTTCACATCCTGCCTGTGCTTCCTCCCATTCTTGTGCTAAATGATCCCACACTTAGGAGGCATCCAGATCTCAGGCAAAGAAGCCCGAGTCAGTTTTTCATTTCATGCCCATATATACACTCGGCACTGCCCTTGATTTCCTGTAGACCCGTCATTTGAAGGTACTGATGCTCCTTTGCCAAAGAGAACTGTAGTCATCTACTGTTGAGTGTCAGCCTCATGGTCCTAGGAAGAAACCAAGATGCGATACAAATTACATTATACAGATGTTTGCCAAAATTTATTATCACAGGGCTCTGTCCTCTCTTCCTCAACCTAGTTCCTCCTGCTCTGTTCCCAGAAATTCAGATTCATAAATTCATAAGTTCACCGTATTTCTTTCTGAGGGCTTCCAAGATAAATTCCCACAAATTTGATGACTTTATACTACACACATTTGCCTTTCACAGTTCTGGAGGCCAGAAGTCTAAAATCCAGGTGCCATCAGGGTCTGTCCCCTCAGAAGCTCTGAGGGAGAGTTCATTCCATGCCTTCCTCTTAGCTTTTGTTTTCTACAGGTAATTTTTAGTATTTTCTGGCTCGTAGATTGACCTCTGCAATCGTTGTTTTTGTTTTCCATTACTTTGTTCTTCTATCTCATGAGTATTTCTCTACTTTTGTCTTATAATGACACCCATCATTAGGTTTAAGGTCTATCCCAATATCTAAGATGATCTCATTTGGAGACTCTTAATTAATATGCAGATACCTTTCCCAAAAGAACATGGAATTTATAGGTGTCAAGGGTTAGGAAAGGATTATAACCTTATGGGAGAATTATTCAATGCCCTTCGTTCCCCACCGTACATTTGTTGCTTCTAGGCCAAGTACTCTTCTCAGGCTCTAGGAAAATGTCCAAACAGAACAATAGTCCTTGCTATGATTGGATATGGAAACTCCCCCAAAAGCCTCATGTTGGGAAGGTGTACAGTCACCTTTGGGGTTTAACCCACTGATTTCCTGTGCTGTTAAGAGGTGGGGCGTGGCTGGAAGGGGTGGGCCACTGGGGTTTAACCGTCATCCCTGGGACATGACCCGGAAGTATCTATACTAGTTCCACCCATCCCCTCTCATGTGGCTTCCTGTCTGCCATGGAGTGAGCAGCTTCTCTTCAGCCGGGCCCTCTGCCATTGCAGTCAGCTAGAAATGAACCAAGATCTTCTGCAATTGAGAGATAACAGAAAACCCCACCCCTGCTTTTTTTTTTAGTGTTTTCTTTTTTCTTTTTTCTTTTTTCCCCACATTTTATTAATATGTATACTGCAAAATTCAAGGTTTACAATGAAGTTGAGCATTTTGTGCACATGCGTATCTTGTCAAGGTGACAAGGGCTTTCCCACTCTCCTTTAGTCCCTCCCCCTACACACCCCTCCCTCCCTCTCCCGCCCTAAGCCCCTGTTTCACTTCGTTTTTCGTCTTAAGTTCCATGAGATAGTTGTGATCTGGGTCTCTCATATCAGAGAGACCATTCGATGTTTCACCTTCTGCTTCTGACTCACTCCACTAAGCATGATGTTCTCAAGCTTCTTCCATTTACCTGCAAAAGCCTCCACGCTATTGGACTTTATTGATGCATAGCATTCCATTGCGTGTAAATGCCAAATTTTGTGTATCCACTGGTCTGTTGATGGGTATTTTGGTGCCTTCCATATTTTTGCTATTGTTAGTTGTGCTGCTATGAACATGGGTATACATATATCTCTGTTATGTGTTGTTTTTTCCTCTTTTGGATATATTCCCAGGAGGGGTGTCACTGGATGGAAGGGGATATTTATTTCTAGTCTTTTGAGAGCTCTCCATACTGCTTTCCAAAGTGGTTGTACGAATTTACATTCCCACCAGCAGTGCAAGAGGGTTCCTTTCTCTCTACACCCTCACCAGCACTGATTACTATTTGACTTGTTGATATAGGCCATTCTCTCTGGGGTGAGATGGTATCTTGGCGTTGTTTTGATTTGCATTTCTCTTATGGCTAGAGATGTTGACCATATTTCTTCGTGAGTGAACTGTCTCTTCATTTCATTTGCCCACTTTTCAATAGGATCCTTCATTTTGGTAGGTATACTTTTCTTTAGCTCCCTGTATATTCTAGTTATAAGCTTCTTATCTGAGATGTTGGTGGTGGATATTTTTTCCCAGTCTGTTGGATCTCTTTTTACAATGTTGATAGTTTCCTTTGCTGTGCAGAAACTTTTTAGTTTGACAAGATCCCATTTGTTAATAATGGGGATAATTTCTTTTGCTCTTGGTGACTTGTCAAGAAAGTCTTTGCCTACCCCCATGTCTTTTAGATATTTGCCTAATCTGTCTTCTAGGAGGTTCAGTGTTTCACTTTTGATGTTCAGTCTTTGATCCACTTTGATTTGATTTTGGTGCATGGTGATAGGTGTGTGACTAGGTTCATTCTTCTGCATGTGGATGTCCAGTTTTCCCAGCACCATTTGTTGAACAGGCTGTCCTTTCTCCATTGTATGCATTTGGCCCCTTTGTTGAAGATTAAGTAATGGAGGGTATTTGGGATTGTCTCTGCATCTTTAATTCTGTTCCACTCGTCTATCGGCTTATTTTTGTGGCAGTACCAAATTGTTTTTACAACAACTGCTTTATAGTATAGCCTGATGTCTGGAACTGTAATGCCTCCTACCTTGGTCTTGTCGCTCAGGATTGCTTTGGCTATTCTTGGTCTCTTTTGGTTCCATATAAATTTAAGAATTGTTGTTTCAAGTTCTTTGAAGAAACTTGTGGATATTTTGATAGGAATTTCATTGAATCTATATATCAATTTTGGTAGTATAGTCATTTTGACTATATTTATTTTGCCTATCCAAGAGCAGGGGATACCTTTCCATTTTCTAGTGTCTCCTATAATTTCTTTCTTCAGTGTAATGTAGTTTTATTTATATAGGTCCTTCACATCCTTGATTAGGTATACTCCTAGGTATTTAATTTTTTTGCTGAGTTATTGAGAATGGAATTGTTTTTCTGAGTTCTTGCTCAATAAGTTCATCGTTAGTGTAGAGAAAAGCTATTGATTTCCTAGTGTTAACTTGGTAGCCTGTGACTTGGCTAATTTTTTTATTATTTCTAGGAGTTTCGTAGTGGAGTTTTTAGGGTCTTCCATGTAGATAATCATATCATCTGCAAATAAGGAAAGTTTGACCTCCTCCTTTCCTATGCAGATGCCTTTTATTTCATTTTCTTGTCTGATTGCCATGACTAGTGTTTCAAGGACTATGTTGAACAAGAGTGGTGAAAGTGGGCAGCCTTGTCTTGGTCCTGATTTGAGGGGGAATGATTTCAACTTTTCTCCATTTACTATGATATTTGCAGTAGGCTTAGCATATATGGCTTCTATGAGTTTTAGGTAGGGCCCTTCTATACCTATTTTTCTCAATGTTTTTATCATGAAGGGGTGTTGGATTTTGTCAAAGGCTTTTTCTGCATCAATAGAGATGATCATGTGGTTTTCGTTTTCACTTTTGTTGATATGGTGTATTACATTAATTGATTTACTTATGTTGAACCAGCCTTGCATCTCAGGGATGAAGCCCACTTGATCATGGTGTATGATGATCTTTCTGATTACTTGTTGGATTCTGTTTGCCAGAGTCTTATTGAGGATTTTTGCATCTATATTCATTAAGGACATTGGTCTGTAATTTTCCTTCCTAGTTAAGTCTTTGTCTGCTTTTGGGTCTAGTGTGATGCTAGCCTCAAGATATAAATTTGGTAGCATTCCTTCCCTTTCTATTTTATGAAATGGTTTGAGGAGGATTGGTGTAAGTTCTTCCCTAAAGTTCCGAAAAATTCTGCTGTGAATCCATCCGGGCCTGGGCTTTTGTTTGTAGGTAGAGCTTTTATTACTGCTTCAATTTTTGTGTGTGTGATGGGGTTGTTCAAGCTTTTTATATCTTCTTCACTTAATTTTGGTTTTTTATATGTATCTAGGAAGTTGTCCATTTCCTCCCACTTTTCAAATTTATTAGAATATAGGTGTTCAAAGTAATTTCTTATAATATTCTGGATTTCTGCAGAGTCTGTTGTAACATTACAGTTTTTGTTTCCAAGTGTGCTAATCTGTGCCTTTTCTTTCTTTTTATTGATGAGGTTGGCCAGAGGTTTGTTGATTTTATTAATTTTTTCAAAGAACCAGCTCTTTGACTCATTAACATTTTTATTGTCTTTTTAATTTCAATCTCATTTATTTCAGATCTGATCTTTATAATTTCTTCTCTTCTACTGACTTTTGAGTTAAGTTGTTCTTGTTTCTCTAGGTCCTTATGATGCATCATTATCAAATTTGTTTGTGACTGTTCTGTCCTTTTGATGTTTACATTCATAGCTATGAATTTTCCTCTAAGGACTGCTTTCATTGTGTCCCACAGATTTTGATATGATGTACTTCCATCATCATTTAACTCTATGATGTTTTTGATTTCTTCCGTAATCCATTGTTTGGTCTGTAGTAAATTGTTAAGTCTCCATGTATTTGTGTATTTTCTTCTGTTTCTGCTGCTGTTAAGTTTCAGTCTTATTCTACTATCATCTGAGAGTATGCAGGGAATTATTTCTATCCCTTTGTACTCTTTTAAGAATGACTTATGTCCTAGGATGTGGTCTATTTTAGAAAATGTTCCATGTGCTGCTGAGAAGAATGTGTATTCAGTTGTTGTTAGATGGAAAACTCTGTAAACATATGTTATGTCCAAGTTTTCTATAGTGCCTTTCAGCAGTTGTATATCTTTGTGGATTTTTTGTCTGTTTGATGTATCTATTTGTGATAGTGGGGTATTAAAGTCCCCTGCTGTAATTGTATTGAGGCCTATGTGTCCTTTCAGATCTAGTAATTTTTGGTTTACATAATTGGGTGCTGTAGGGTTCGGGGCGTATGTATTGATAATTGTGATTTCTTCCTGTTCTAGTGTTCCTTTAACCAATCTGTAGTGGCCATCTTTGTCTCTCTTCACCTGTTTTCTTTTGAAATCTGATGAGTCTGAGAATAACATAGCTACCCCTGCTTGTTTTCTGTGATTTGTTGCATGAAATACTGAATTCCATCCTTTTATTTTCAGCCTATGAGTTTCCTTGTGAGTGAAGTGTGTCTCTTGTAGGCAGCAAATTGTGGGTTTCTGTTTTTTAATCCAGTCAGCTAGTCTATGTCTTTTGATAGGTGAATTGAGGCCATTCACATTTAGGGTAATTATTGAGGTATGTCTTGTGTGTCCTGCCATAGTTTTAGTTTTTCCATGTTGTTTACTGGTATTACCCTTTTCTTAGCTCATTCTCCTCTAGCTTTTGTCTTTTTTTCCTCTGGGGGCACTTGTGTCATTGGCCTCTCTTTTGTTATCCAGGTTTCCTTTGAAAATTCTCTGCAGTGATGCCTTAGTGGCTGCAAGTTTCTTTAAACTTTCTATATCATGGAGGATTTTAATTTCTCTCTCTAGTTTAAAAGATAGTTTTGCTGGATATAATAGTCTGGCTTTTAGACTTTGGGTTGAGAAGTCTGCAGTAAGCCTGATGGGCTTTCCTTTGTAGGTCATCTTCTGCTTTTCTCTTACCACTTTCAGTATTGTCTCTTTGTGTTGGGTTTCTAGTACTTTAATAATGATGTGTCGTGATGAGGTTCTCTTCTGATCCATATTGATTGGTGTTCTATATGCATGCAGTAGCTCAATGTTCTTTTCTCTTCTTAGATTTGGGAAATTTTCTTCCATAATTTCCTTGAATATGACTTTTAAGCCTTTTGTTTTGTCCTCAGTCTTCTCTTGGACTCCCATAATTCTCAGGTTGTTTCTCTTTGAATCATCTATCAGTCATTGTAATGATTCACTTTCTTCTTTTTTAACTTTGCATTCTTTATGGTCTTTCTTTCCCACTCCATCATTTTGTCTTCTAAGTCCAATAATCTATTTTGAAATTGTTCAATATCACTGCTTATTGAACATGTGTATTTTTCACTTCTTGGATATCTGCATTTATTTTTTCTTTATGTCTCCGTTGTGTTCTTTTCTCACCTCTTGTATTGCTTTCATTACCTTCTGGTTCATTTCTTCTGTGATCACCTCTACTTGCTTCTCAATGCTTGATTTTAGCTTAGCAACGTCTTGGTGTAGCTCTTGCTCCATGACTTTTGTTTCCCACATTCATTCCTGTTTTAATTCCTGCTTTAATTCGATGTATTTCTGGGCCCAGAAGTTACCATCATTTTGCCATTTTCATCTTTAGATTCTGCATTTTCAGGATTTCTAGTATGCTCTTCTGGTATGTCAAAGCTTTTTGAAGGAGATTTATCTCCACGTTTCCTCATGGTTCTGTTGTCTTTGGTTGTCTCTGGTTATCTGTCCCTGGGTTTCCCCTATGGACTCTACCCGGGATGACTCTGCTTGAGTCTGGGAGATCACACCCTCCAAACTGACCTCTACTGAAAGGAGTGGTGGAGGCAGAAGCGGGTCGCCCCCGGGTCTACTCCAACGTGGCTCTTAACGGTGCTGGTAAAACCCAATCTCTGCTTCAAGGGGTGGCAGGGAAGGTGACGGGGGAGTCCCACTGGTTTACTCCAAAAAGGCTCTGCTGGTGCTAGCAAAGCTGAGCTTCTGCGCCTGCCTCTGCTGTGAGGGACAGTGGGGAAGATGGCAAGGAGACCTACTGCCAAGCCCAGGGTTTTCCTTAGGTCTCGGCTGCGAGGGGCAAAGGAACAAAGATGACCGGGAGATCTAGCAGCCTCTTCCAAAGCTGCCTTGTGTGGCGCCAGCCAGGTCTGGGTTCCCAGTACTTTTCTCCCGCGAGAGGCAGTGGCTGAGATGGCTGAGTCCCTTAAGGGCCTGCTCCCGCGCTCCTTAGACAGGCGCCAGCAAGGCCCGGCTTCCCAGTAGTTTTCCATCAGGAGAGGCAGCCCTTTCCCCCTCTTAAGTAGTGGATATTAGGTATCGTATCACAACAACAACAACAAAGAACCAAGACAGCCATGCTTTCACAAAAGGGACAGAGCTTGATAGAAAAGCCAATGTTTCTCCTGTAATTCTGAAGAAAGAAGATAGCATTGACACCAACTTAGGGCCCTTAGAAAAAATGAATGTTTGGCTTTCTGGAAAGCTCTCCTTAATGCACAGAAAACCATCAGATTATGCATACCCCTGAGTTAGAAAACTTCTCTCACACATATTGGCTTGGGTGGTCTATCAGTAGTCCCATAAGCTGGCCCTCACTAATCTGCCTTTCCCTGTATATAATAAGTGTACTTCTTCCCTCCAAGAGATAGAGGTTATTTTCTCTGATGTGGAGACTGATCTGCACCTGTGATTGCTTTGCCCAGTAGAATGTGCAGGAAATGGTGCTCTGGGAATTTTGAGGCCAGGCATGAGAAGACAATTCCCTGCTTGCTGTGTACACTTTGCAACCCATGAGCCACAGCATAAGACATCTGGCTCTCATGGAATAGCCACCTATACAGGAGAAGGTCCAAGACATCTCCAGCATCCCAGTTATACTTCCAGAAGACATTAGTTCCTGATGCCCTCTGACTGCAATGGCATAGAAGGCCTGAAGAAAGACAAGCAGTAGATGCATCCAGCTAAGCCGGTTCAACCCAGAGAGCTATGAAAAATAATAAAATGGCCATTTTTAAGCCACTATGTTTTGAAGTGGCTTGTTATGCTGTAGTAGGTAACTAGACTCAGCTATGAATTTTGTGTCCCCCATTACATACACTGTAGTGGGGATAGAATTCTAGCAGTTTTGTTCTTAAAACAATAAAGATTGTGTCTACACTTGTGCTAGATGCCACGTGGCACCAGAAAGACATGACACAGCCCAGTGAGCGGAGGATTTCAGGGTCGTTCCTTGCCACAGGTGAAGATTTAACTTGTTGCTGAAATCAGAACCGGTTGCAAGACAGCATAGGTAGAAGACTGAAAATCCCTGTCAGGTTTGAGGTGCATCTCAGGGAGGAAGTGTGGGGAGAAACAATACAGTTATGACCATTGTAGGTATTATGTCAACTTGATGGGATTAGGAAACACCCAGGGTAGCTGGAGTTCACGGGAATGTGAGAATGAATTGTGGGCCAGTAACTTGGATGTGGCTGGCCCAAAAGATAGTTTGAACTAAATAAAAAGGAAGAAAGAAGAAAGCTTGTTACAGCTCTTCCTGGGAAAGCTCTGGCCTTCGCGATTGTCTCCGGACATTGACTTGCTTCGGTCTACACTTCATACATCTCCATCACAGATTGGCTCTAGTCTCTGGTCTTTGCCACTGATCTTTGAGCAGTAACGATTCATAGCAGACTCTCACCAGCTGTCCTGCAGTCTTGGAGAAATGTTTTTCTGTCTTCATGTCTGAGTAACCACCGGACTCTCCAACTCTCCCATGTGTAAACTGCCATTTTAGTCTATCTCTCTACTCAATCTTGTAAGCCTTCCAAATTCCCTTTATAGTTTCTGTCAATTCTGCTTCTTTAAGAATTCTAACTAATACAACAGTCCAAGACACTATAAACAGCATCATACTGGAAATCAGTCTACCCAAGTATAGGCTAAAAATAGTTAAGCTGCTTTTGCTGTACCCAGCTGCTACCAGGGCATTTGGCTCAGAGCCTGGGATTTATTATTTTTATTTCTGCTTTTTCATGTTTTTTTTCTTCCCTTGTTGTTATATTTTTTCTCACTACAAAACATGCATTCCTTTCGCTTCTTTTAAATTTAAGTAGGCTCATTCCCTTCTTGGCAGGGTCCTAAGATTTCAGGGATGTTGCAGTGTATATTTAATCTGGAGGTGCTGGAAATAGGTTCCTGCATGAAAAGAACGTAGCCATCAAGCAACACACAGCATAGTTTTGCAAACACTCTCTCCTGTGTGGTGAAAGGTGAGGCCAGTGCTTTCCTCACACTCACGGAAGAGAGCAGGGTTTACAGAAGGTCCTGACTTTGCCGAAAGCCAGCTGTGTTAGGTGCGATGGTGGAACTTCAACCCAGTTATTATTGGTTCCTAAAGTGAATGCTGTGTGCAGGGTGGTGTTCTTACATTCTTGTTAATGGCATCTCACCAAGCGACGGTAGGTGATGTGGTGAGAAGAGGAGGTAGACCTAGGAGCCGTGTTGAAGTCACAAGTAAACTTGGTGGGGTGAGGTCAGTATGACAGAAGAACCAGCAGAGTGGAGTCAGGAAAGCTGATTAATTTGAGGATGCATGAGAAATTTCCTCAGGTGTTACCTGATTTTGTTCTTGCCTTAGTCGCTTTCCTGTCATTCAGACGCAATACCTGAAATCTACAACTTCAAAAAGAAACTTTAGCTCATAATTTCAGAAGTCTTATTGTACATATGGTTGGCTGGCTCTGACAGAGAAACCATAATGGTGGAAGGGCATGGCGAAAAGGCCCGTGATGGAGAACAGCTGTTCACCACAAGGCAGGCAGGAGGCAGAGGGCAGCAAAGACAGCATCCAGGGAAGGAGATATACCCTTCCAGCCATGTCCTCAGTGGCCCATCCCTCCAACTAACACCCTCCCCACTCCTGCCAGCACAGGGATCCATCAATGGGTGGATCCACCTATGAGCACAGCTCCCTCACGATCCCATCACCTTACAAAAGCCACTTCTGGGGGACGTTTTTGACTTAAACCATAACAGTTGTCATAATAACTTTGCAAGTCAATGGAGGAAGTAAAAGCTAATTTCCCTCTTGCTTTTCCTCCTCCTCCTCTTTATGTGTGCGTGTGTATTCTTATTCATACATGTGCATGTGTGCATACCATATCCTATCATCAGGCACCTTTTTAGGTCTCCTATGTGAGCTTATTCACCAACCGTTGTAAATTCAAGTTGTTAAGGGCTCATGGTGGGCCTTCCTCTGCAAAGAATTACCATCACGTGAATGTGTACTCTTCACCCAGGGGAAGTTACTCCCTCCACATCAGGACCGTCTAGTTCCTGTAATGGGGTAACAAAGGCTGGCTCTCTTGTGTCAGGTGAGAGCCATTATGAGGTCTGATGTATTGATAGGTGCTATGCGTCTGGTCCCACCATTTTCCTTGCGTGGGTAAGGATAAGGCTAGACTTCATAAGAAAGCAGATCTTCGTTAGACACCGCTTCTCTGTGTTACTTTGCCTCTTAGAGAGGTTTGTCTCAGACACCATTCAATCAGTTACTCTATTCCCACGAATCCCTGTCCTAGGTTCCACTTCTAGAGGATCTGATCTCTGCGCACACACATGCATACATACACACATGCACCTACATATATACACAAATATATGCACAAAAGTGCAGGTACGGTATAGATATTCATGTATGCACACTTATGTACATAAGTAGGGAGGTATAAATGTACGTAAGTCCAGTGACGATTTTGTAGGTAATCAAAGGCTCCGAAGGGGAAAAGGACTAGGTCAGGTTCACATGATGCTTTGATGCTAAAACTAGACATTTCTTATTCTGAAGTTAGATTAGTCATGGTGTAGAGCACACGTTGTTTATTAATGGACAGGATTTTTTTTTTGTTTGTTTTTGAGTTGATTGGCTATGGGGGAGCACATAGTTTCCTTTGTGTGATCTTTCAAGGTGTAATGTGTGCAGAGAACCCTCCCTCTGGTTGCTTCCAGTGGGAAACATGAACATAGGTAACTTATCGGGGGACAGGTCAGCATTTTAAATAAACTTTACTCGTAAGTGAGAAATGACCTGGTAAAAAGATGCAATCTCTTCAAGGCCCAGCATCTCCCAACCTGCAATGCATGGAAATCGTGGAATGGCTGTGTCTGAAACTTTACACATTCATAAATATTGATAGGCTGACAAGGAATTTTAATTTGGAGATGTCTGAGTCTGATTATTTCTGAAACATAAACACCTTTTAACTCTCGCCTTAGGGCAAAGATCAAACTTTGGCTGTCTCCTTGTTAGATAAGGCCACAGACTGGGAGATGTAATCCAGATTTGTACACATTTCTGCTCAGGGACACTCGCTGCCCAGCTGTCGCAGGCATAAGAAAGCTGGCTCTTGCCTGGGCCTTCCTCCTCTGTTTTGCTGTGAGACTCTTGGCCAAACCCCGGGGGTGCAGGTGTGTGTTCTGCCCAGGGAGCCCCCACCTTGGGTGCTGGGGGGCAGGGCTCTCCTGAGTAACCCTTGCCTTTTCCAATGCATCACTCCTGCAACTGTACGTGGAACAAAACTCAAGCCAGTCATGGTGGCCCACGAGGCCTCTGCACATCTCCCTGTGGGCTCCCTGCTCATCATTACAGCTGCTAGGACATCACAGTCCCCCCAGCACCCAGTGCATCCTGCCCCTGGGGACGTTGCTCAGCCTACCCCGTCATCTTGGAACATCCTTCCCCACCTCTTCTTCTCCTCCTTGAAAGCTCAACTCCTCACAGAGCCATTTTCAAATTCATGGGTCACCAGTGAATCTATGTCATAGGGCTCTGCTTCACATCATTTTTAGGAGTTATGTCATAAAATGATAATAGTCATCTGCTAGTTAAAGTGGAGACCATGCCTGCCTAGTTTCTCTTGGTCCTGTTTATTTTGGGGTTGTTGAAACATTTTTAAAAATGCGATCTGCTCTCCATGACTACATGTTTTTGTGTAGTAAGTAGTTTAAGTATTTAGATTTTACTATCCTCTGAAATTCAACATTTTATAATTCTCTGTAAGCATTTTACTATTTCTGCCATAAATATGCCCTTAGGTTATACCTTGCTTATGTTATAACTGTCTCCTATCTGCATGTATTGAAAAACTGACTACACAATGTTTTCATTTTTGATTTTGACCTTCAAATGTATTTTAAATCAAGAGGAGAATGGAATTGTGCTTACCCTTTCATTTTCTCTTTCTTCATTGCCAATGTTCCAGGTTTCTACCTAGTAGAATTTCCCATTTTTCTAAAGAGATTTCTTTAGGAATTTGTTTAGGCCAGGTCCTCCTCCTCCTCCTCCTCCTCCTCCTTCTGCTTCTTGTGCTTCTTTTTTTTCAATTGATGAGTTAGGAAAGTGTCTTGCTGTATAGGTCAGTCTGGCCTGGAATGTGCTGTGGAGCTAGGCTTGCCTCCAACTTGTGATCCTCCTGTCTCAGCCTCCCAAGTGCTGAAATTATAGCTGGATACCAACACTCTCAGCTAATGCAGGCAGGCCTTTTGCTACATCAGAGCACAGCTTTATTTTACTTTTATTCCCAAAGGCTGTGTTTTGTTTTGTTTTTTTTGTTTTTTTTGTTTTTGCTTTATATGCGATTTACATTGATGGTTCTTTTATTTCAACACTTTAATAATTTTTATACCACTTCTCTCTGCTCTCAGGATTTCTAATTAGAAATTTGCACTTATTTCAATAGTTGTTTTTCTCTGTAGATAATGAGTTTATTCTTTTCCTTGAATTTTTAAATGAATGTGAAATGTCTTGGAGTGGATTCATTTTAGTTTGGTCTGGTCGACACAGACTGAGAATCTGTGGGGTTTTGTCTTTCATCATATTTGGAAAGTTTTCATTTTTTTTTTGTTCAAATGCTTTCTGACCCATTTAGTATCCTAATCAGATAAATGTTAAAAATCTTCTCACAAGCACACAGATCCGTGAGGCTCTGCTCTGTGTTTACATTAGATCTGTTTTCCTCCTTCTCTCTCAGATTGGATGATTTCTGTTGTTCCATATTCAAATTCACTGAATCTTCCATTATTTTTGTTCTACTTTCAGCCATCCTGCAAGATTTTATGCGAGTTTTTGCTTTATCCTAAATATATTGAGTGCTTCTGTGTACTTCCTAATCGATTGCTGAGACAACCTATTTTTGCTTCGATTTTAAAAAGTGCTTATAGGTGCTTGCCCAAGCATTTAAACAAACTTTTTATAAGCCTTTGTCGGATAATTTCAGCACCTATATTACCTCAGTGTTGGTGTATTTCTTTTCATATGAGTTTGTGTTTTCAATATGCTGAGTAATTTCTGATTATATGTAGAATACATCTAACGCTGTATGAACAGATTGAGTCTTCCCAAGATCTTGAATAGAATTTCAATATTTGCCTTTTGGGAGGGAGGGGGTTGACCAGTTCGAGGTCAGGCCCCAGGTACTAACGCCTGCTCTGTGGGCGCTGATTGGAATCCTGGTTGGCTTTCCGAAGCCTCTCCTGGGCTGTTGCCTCTGGCCTGCATGCGCTCCCCCTGGTGGCCAGTCTGGACCCTTGCAATGGGATTTTGTTCCTTAACCACAGGGATTGGGCGCAGGTCCACGCAGGCGCTGTGAGGGCAATGAGCCCAAATGTTCGTAAACACGTTTATGAGCTTGTTTCCTTGAGTTCCTCTCTCTTTGTCATCTCAGCATTATTTTATGGGCTTGGTCTTCTGACTAGAAGGCTGCAGATGAGTCAGCCCTGTCTGTTGG
This sequence comes from Ctenodactylus gundi, assembly GCA_004027205.1. Classification (NCBI taxonomy): domain Eukaryota; kingdom Metazoa; phylum Chordata; class Mammalia; order Rodentia; family Ctenodactylidae; genus Ctenodactylus; species Ctenodactylus gundi. The sequence goes on along the minus strand of PVKB01002485.1, from coordinate 142,446 downwards.
GTCTGGGCCAAAGTGAGGAAGAGAGAGACAAAGCTGGAGTTTGCCCCATCATCCTGGGATTGCAGCTCTAGGGAAGAGAGATGCACATGCCTTTTCCCCAGAGTCTGCTCTCCTGTGGGCTCCTGTTACTGGCCACGTCCACAATCCTTACAACATCGGTTAGATACCACCCCCAACCCCCCAGATAGTAACAAAAGGCCCAGGAGGAAACGTTAGGACTTATGTGTTTATTACTTGGACAATGGTCACAGCTCCTTAGGTGTGCGTTTACCCTCCAAATGAATCAACATGTATACAACTGTACCGTTTTTAAGTCATTAAAAGCAAAACAGAAAAGAAAGAAAAAAATGGAGATTTTCAGTCTCTCTTGGATTCAGAAGTTTGCTTTCTGGGTCTTAGTGATTTCTCCTATAGTTTTTTCTATCTGTTACCCATTACTGAGTCCGGCCTGTGAAGAAACGACCAAGTTACACTGCAAGGAAACACTTCATATTTTGGTTTCCTCTCTAATTGATGCCACTGTTTACTTCCCCAGTCCTCAAAGAGCTGCCCCCTGGGCTGTATCCATGTTTTACTGCTATATTCAGTGAACAAGGCAGGGGGGAGTGTGTTCCCTCTATGTTACCTGGAACCAGAAGTCCTTAGCTATATAAATTTAGGCAACCCACCTCATCTTCTAGTATAGCGCTTATTCATTAACCCAAAGCTGATTATTTTGTTCATGGGGATCAGAAAGAAAGGAGGTTCAGTAGACCTTTGGTCTTGGAAGGTGGGAGACTTGAGTTCTAATCCTAATGTGTATTGTTATGTGATCATAGGCAAGTTAGTATTGCCAAGTCGCTGTATAAAATATGAGCTCTGTAATGTCCCCTGACTAATTCATCCCCCACCCAGGGTCATTGTGATGGTCTCATATGGTAATGGATGTGATAATACTTAAAAAAATATCAAGAGGTAAACAGAGAATGATTTTTTTCCCTGTGATCTATGGAAAGACATTGAGAGATGTGCTGTTGGGGCAGCTTGGACCCCTGTGGGGACAGAGGTATACGCGGTTCCTCCACAGTGCAGCTGCCTTCCTGAGACTCTCATCCACTGCATGCCCTGTGTAGTCAGCTCATTGGCCTTTGTTTTTTTCAGAGCTTCTATTTTCTGTTAGGATATTGGGTATGATAAGAAGCTAACCAATTAGGAATTAGGAAATGTGACTCATGATTCTGTTGCTAATAAGCTCTTCTTATACCTCACAGAGATCTAGTTTCCACATCTTTAACAGAAAACAATTCAGAGGGCAGTGGTGATTTGCAAACATTGCTTTGAGGCCTCTTGAAGATGACCTTAGGTAGGCATGGGTGCTTGGGGCCAAAACAAAAGGGAACAGAATGTTGTTTTTTCAAGTTCCCCCAACTCTCCTAGAGGATTTCTGGGGTACTGTTTCTCAAAGGCTTTTTGATTAATGCAAAAATCTTTTAGCTGAAATACATGCCAAAGCCACTGTACTCTAAGAGATCTCCTGGTAGAACTCTCCCAGAATTTCATTCCTCTCCCTCCTTCCTGGTAATTCCATCCCCTTTATTACCAGTGCCTCTACCTCCTCTTCCTATGTGTGGACATTGCTTCAGTTTTGGTCCCTAGACTGCAATGTCTTTCCATAGTGTTTCTCCTTGTTATACTCGTCCAGTACCACAGTTTCAGGTGTCCCTTCCCAGTGGTTGAGCCCTAGTCTTCAATGTGTTTATGAGCTTCAGTCCAATATTTTCAACTATCTGCCAGCTCATTCCACCTGAGAACATATCAACATAGTCAACCTGGCGTATCTCAAAGGGGATTCTATTACTGTGGTCAGTGTGGCAGACTTCTGTTTTCATTCCCAACTAATGTTTCATCAGGACTTTCTTTTTTCCTCCATGGTAGTAAATTCTTCCAATATGAAGAACAAGTTTAGAAATTTAGGTATTCTTTATGATGCTTTACCGCTTTAACAAGAAGAAAGAAAGCATCCCCCTGACCAGGATTGGTACCCTAAGTTTTATCCTAGGTGCAATATGTAATTATTAATCTTGCTCCAGAGATTTGCCCATATTATGGCCAGAATATACTTCATTAATCAGGCAGGAAGTATTTAAACAGAAATTTTATAAATCAATCTAGAAATTTAATACCAACAGACTCAAGGAATCTAACCTCTTGCAATTTAAGATAAAATATTTATAGACATCTTTTTAGCTTTTTCCCAACTGTGCAAGTTTTATGTATTAAATAACTCTATCTCCTTGGCCCCCAAATGCTTAGATCCATTAATACACTAGCATAAATTTGAATCTTCCTTATCAATTCGTTAGTCTTATGTGATAAATAAAATGCCAGAGATTAAGATTATTAATGGAATTTCTGGCTTTCCCAAGTTTCAGTGTATATTATAGGGAGGTATTGTAAAAATATCCCTTGGATGTGTACTCAGGTTTTCATTGCTATGACACAATGCCCAAGACAGATAACTTATAAAGAAGAGAGGTTTACTGTGGATAACTAGTGCAACATTTCACTTCATTGTTGAATATTGCATTTGATGGTACAAATCCAGAAAATTGCTTAAAATAAAAATAATTACTTTTTTCCAAAAATATGCTACTTTTTCTTTCCCATTTCTATCTGACACCAGTAAGAATAATAAATGAGCATCATGAGCCTCCTCGGCACTCTGAAGGTTTGATTCTACAGTGCCACTGACTATTTGCTTTATTGCTAAGCTACATTTGTGACAATGATCACCATGAAGTGTGTCATTTACTTCAGAAGTTACTCCCTCTCTCTGATATATATTCTTGGTTTCCCTCAAGAACATGGTTATAGAATCAATCATAACCAGATAAAATTAATAATCTTAATCACTGCTTGCAGTTAGCTACTCACAAGTGACTTTGATTGTGGTTTTACACGGAGGTAATTAGGTTTCTCTGTATATCATCCTGTTGTCCTTGTAGGTCATGGGAGACAGATTCTGCTCCCCATCCCCTGTTCTCTTACAACGGATCAAGAATCCCAATCATTTGCCCAAGGTGGCCGAGCTGATCTATGGCTGACCTTGGAGTTGAGCTCATGTCTGCCTGATTCCAAAGTTCATGTGGTAAGTTGCAAGCGAACGATAACGTTCACCAAATAGAACATTGGTGCTTTCTCATGTCGCGCTTTTTTAGAGGAGGCTTTGCAGTGTCACGAAAGTAAGTTTCAACTTTTTTGCATCAGCTGGATGAGGGCAGTTCTTCCCCTAGCACACCCCTCCACACCTAGACTCCTTGGAGAGGTGTGCGATTTCTCTGGACTTGGGAGGCATGCGGCAGATGGCAACATTTCATTTTCATTGCCGGCTGAAGTTTTCAGTGAAAATTAAAGATTAATGATGCAAGTATCAAAAAGTCAACAAGAAGAAAAGGCCAGGACTCTCAAACATTTGTAAACAGTGTAAAGCTTTGTACTGCTCAGATGGCTGCAGACAGGAAAGCTAACACCAACGCAATAAAAACCCAGGGCTAACCTTTCACTGCGTGTCTGGGGCTGTGCTTCTAGCATTGACGAATGACGACCTTGTGCCAGGAGGTCACTGGGGAGTGTCTGGGTCTTTCATGTGGTTGGGACAGCTGTGGGCAATCTGTGGATATGGATTACCCCTCAGAGAGAAACATCTATGTGTGAAGGCACCACAGTGTGCTTGGGGTAGTCAGAAAATAGATGGAAATCAAGACCCAGCTTACAACCGGATAAGGTCTTTGTGGGATTTGCAACTCAACAGAAATCAGCCCCTTGCCTCTTGGTGCCTCTCTGAAATGAGATCATTTTGTCTCTAATTTGGCATTTACACGAGCGTAGTTAACTTTCTCCATACATCACTATTGTCATCCTCATAAGTCTGAGGAGATGACTCTTGATACTGTGTCTTCTCACAAAGTCTCAAGAAACTCAGTCATGTGTCCAGGTGGCAGAGGTGGTCTGTGGCTGACCTGAGACTTAAACTCAGATCTGAGTGATTTCAGAGCTCATGTGCCAAATTGAAAAGAAAACTATAGCTTTCGGTGAACGTAGAACTTCTTGCTTTCTTATATTGAGCTATTGCTTTCTATTTGAGGGAGCTGTGAGAGAAAGATGGGTTATGTCTGAAGAATCTGACATGCACAAAAGACAAGGTATCAGCCCCTGTTCCCTTTCTTCCTTTAGCATAATTATCCCTGGGCAGATCACCAATCAGTGGAAAGGGTCCACTTCCTCTAAGAAGGAAATGTCTGCTGAACTTTGACAACAGTGTTCATGACTGCAGAGACCCTGGTTTCGTATTCCCTCCTCAGGTGTCCCGTGTTAGTTTCCTTTGAGAGTGTCTCCCACCAATAATCCTTTGATATCGTGCACGCTTTGTGATGATCACAGTGCCTTCGTGTGTGGGGCCTCATCTCACCCTGAGATTTTTATTGGAAGCTGTCTATGTGTTAAATGTGCTGTGAGGAGAGATGTAGGGGATAGGAAAAGGCACACAGCACAGTTCCTCCCCCAGGAGTCCAACATGACCTCTAGCCTCATGGTATGAAGCAGACCAGGTACAGTCCTCATTTTGCATAGGACCGTTTGCCTCAGTGTAACCTGCTGTCCACACCATCTGTGACATAATGTCATCCTCTTTCTCCTCTCTCCGTGCTGTGTTATTCACTCTCCCGTGAGCAACATTGGCACCTCCCAGCATTGCTTATGAGAGCCTCTTCCTCACTTACTTTCGGATGCTTTTCTTTATTATCCAAAGTTGGTCCAGCCATTAACGCCTAAGATTGAGGGCTTTGTCTTCCCGGACAGCACTCAAGAACAAATCACCCTCTCCCTCCGCCTTTTACTATTTTGAATGCTGGGGATTGATCCCAGGACTTGTGCCCGAGCTACACTCGCCAGGCCCTTCTCTCAATTTTTATTGTGAGTGACACCAAATAGTTACATTTGGTACTTGGAGTATAATACACTTTGATGGATAAAGATACTTTTCTGGGTAGTTGGCTTCATTGAATATCTGTAAATACAGAAAGGAGCAGATGGTTGATAGAAGTCCAAAGTGTATACATTGAAATGCTGTTCAAGATGCATTGTGTTTGCTGAAAAGAACAGTGGAAATATTAGAGATTTTATAAAGAGCTATGCCGGATTCAAGAAGTGTGTGTGTACATGTGTGTATGTGCATGACTGTGTATGTCCATATATATACCATCACGTGTACTTACAATGCATGTATGCATACATTTATAATATTATTTAGCCAGGATGATATTGGCAAATGTAGCTGTATAAAGTTCTAAATGTTAGTATGTAAATATTGGGAGCTCTGATGCACCATCCAGATTTCTGACTTCCCTTGATAAACCGGAAGCTCTGCCCATACTTGCCTCCTACCTGGTACTCCTTTGATGTGGGCCTCATGGGCCCCATCACCCCTAACCCATCATACCTGTTGCCTCCTCCGCATAGGGGTGGATGAGGGTCAGCTCTCTGCTGACGCTCACAGCCGTCCTGATTATTTGAAAAGAAAATGGAGCTTGTCTTATTATATAAGGTAGTGTCTAAGTCGAGAATAAAAAAAAAACCTGAAAGTGCTTTTTTTTTTTAGAAAAATGAAAGAATTAGTAATACTATTGAAGACTTCAATGAAAAAGATTCCAAAATGTGTGCATATAAAAAATAAAACACAATTTGCTGTTCTGAGCAAATTTGGCCCCTTGTCCTTGCTGGTTTTTGCACTTATGAGTTGACCTTTTGCTAAGGGAACAGATAGAGCCTGAAGGTGGCTGAGCCTAAGTCCTGTGTGACCTCGAATGAGTTATACTTGACCTTAATTCTTTCAATAAATCAGGAATAATAATATATACTACATAAAGTCTGCTAGCTAACAATCCCATCATGATTCAAGGTACGCAAAGACAGTGTTGCGTGTTTCTTGTACCTCAATGCCTGCGGTAGTGCTCAGTACATGTTTGGAACTTCACAGATGCGTATTGGGTCAGTAAATGACACTCGGAAAACACTTATGAGCTTGTCTCACAGAAGGCCATGAGCAAATCTTAACATACTTCCAAGGAGCGAATCGTATTTGTCACTAAACATAGGTTGTGGCATTCTTCCTCGTGCCTGCCACACGACGGGCCGCTGGTCTTCCTTTGAAGAGTAAATAGGAAGTCCAGTAACACATCATCCAGCAACCTTTCTTGCAGACACATCTTGGTGTGGATCTTTGGTTTCCTTCCGGGGGACAAAAGGATCAGTCTGCTTAACGTGATATAGGGCTAATATTTCTCTTTCTTTTTATAATTTGGAACATGGCTAATGGAGGGCGTTATCTTAGAAACGTACTGTAATCTCAGGACTCTGGGAGGCTGAGGCAGGAGGATTATAAGTTTGAGCCCAGGCTGGACAACCTGGCACCTTAGCTACACTCTATCTTAAAAAAAAAAAAAAAAAAAGGCTGAGGTTATCAGTGGGAGTTCTCTGGGTTTAATCCTCAGTACCTGACGCACGCAAAAATAATGCATGTTTTATTTTCTGAAGATTTTTATAAAACTATTTCCCACCTATCCTTTCATCCCCTCTGCTCTGTAGGAGCAACTTATCAGCTGGCACCTGGGAGGTATGAGAGTGATCAAAAAATACAGTGTGTTTAAATTAAAAAGAAAAAAAACTATCACATGAAAAGGCATGTTGCCATTAATCTCCCTTAAAATATTCCCCTTGCTTTGCACACGTGTCCCGCCTTTCTTGCCGCAGTTCTGGAAGTCCTCTTTCATGGGGGCCTACTTGCACTGTCACGGTCACATCAATGTCTTGAGCGGATTCAAAACATTTGCCTTTAGGTTCGTTTCAAGTTGGGGGGAAAGCCCACGGTCACTTGGTACCAGATCCAGTGATGAAGACAGAGAAGGCCCCTCGGCAGGTTTGCTCGCATCCCATAGACACTCACGAAACATGGCTTCCGGAGCTGCTTCAGAAAGCGGCAGCACTGGAGGTCAGTGTGCACAAGTGGAATATTTTAAGGAAGACTCATGGCAATATATCTTTATTATGTCTGGAGTTGTGTTTTGACTCCAGCCCCCAGGATTCGGGGTTCGATGCCGGCCGGAGGGGTGAGACATCCTGGTGCGGGAAAGCGGGAAAGTTTCGTAGGTGCTGACTGGGTGACCCACAGCAGCCGATGGCCTCGCCTCGGAAGGGGTCGCGATAACCTACCCAAAATAACTGTGGTTGTGATTCAACTTTATCACTGCCCAGGAAAATGCATTCCAGACTCCTGGGGAGGTGCTGATAGGCTCCCAGGAACAGCTAATCGGTTAAAGATGAGTGCTTATCCCGTTGTTTTCCCACAGCATCTCAAAGTAGGCGGTAAGTGCGCGGAGGAGGCTCGGGCCATCTGTGTGGCCAAAGACGTTTGTGCAGTTGTCATTGAATATTTGCTATGTATGTGGCCGGGCGTCCCCGAGGCCATGAGAAAATGATCATGTGACAACCTAGTAGTAAATCAGTGTATTCAGTAGTAGTCAGTAAATTCCCACCAAATGAGACTTTAGTTCCTACTCTGTGACTTATGTCAAGTACAGGTTTAAAGACGTTTTACATGTGAAACTAGAGGGTGAGGGATGGTGAGGCAGTGACAGGGTTGGGGGGGAGTATTTAACACATATCATGCTCATGTATGGACCTGTCAAAATGCAATTGATTAATCTGTATCATCAACATGCACATTGAAAAATGAGGGGAGAAAATTCATTTTAAACATGATAAAAGCTAATTAAGATAAAATGGATTTAAATTATAACAGCAATATATGTTCCCCGAGGGTCATCAGCCACATGTAAAAAAGCCAGTGTTTATTCACTCAAAAGCTGTTAATTGAACACTCACTGCATTCCAGGTTGTGTTTTAACCACCAGAGGTGTGGCAGTGCACAACCGTGTCTTGCGGAGCTGTTTTTAATGGGATAAGAACCCAAAGCAGTCTTGCGTTCTAGACTGTCTGTCTCTTCTACTCTTTGCCTCTGCCCAAGTACCACCAAAGCAAAGCAGAAAAGTTGTGGCAGAGAGAGCCGGATCACTCCACACACCTCAGACAACCACTTTCACGGGACTCCTTCTGGTGGCTCGCCTGTACCCCGCCTGCAGAAGACTGCAGACTAACATCTGGAGCGCATTTGGTTTCATTTTGTTTCCATTACGGGTCCGCGTGAGGTTGTCGAGCAAGGTGGACGCTCTAGCGCCAGCTGGGGTTTCCATAATACCTTTCCAGATCAGATGAGGCAGGGCTGCCGGCGCCAGCGCGCACCTTTTCCCCTCTGGACACCCCCTCATTCCTCTGGCCCACAATCCCAGAAAAAGGCCTGGCCCGTGCCCATGCACCTGGGCTTCCCAACCTGGGGCAGGACGGCTGAGCAGACCGTGAAAACACGCTGCCCCACGCTCCCCACCTGCAGCTTGTGGGCTGCCCTAGCTGTGCTCGGCTAAAATAGCGCGAAGAATGAGTTCTTGTGGTGGTGTTTTCAATATAAATAGTGGAGATGCCACAGGAATTCAGGTTCCGGGGGTGGGGGGTTCGTGCTCCCTCACAGGGCTTGAGTCCTGGGAAGACCCTCGTGTGCTGCCACACCTCCAGCTCCACCCCATCAGGAGAGTGAGGGCCAGACGTGTCCCACGCAACACTGGTGGGTCCACCAGGGCTGTCTGTCCAGGGCACACTGGTCCTGCATCTGAGAGAGCCGGGACCAGGGCAGCGAGTGGCTCGGCAGCTTCCGTGAAGGGCTCACCTAAACGCCTCCGGGTGTGCAGACCCTGGGTCTCTGTTGCAACTGCACAGCACTGGCCTATAGTAGCATAGAAGCAGCCACAGACAAAATGCAAATGATAGGCCTGGCTGTGTCCCAATAAAACTTTATTTACATAAGCGACACATCAGATTTGGTCTATCTGCCATGGTCTGCAGACCCTTGACCCAAAGGCTGAGTTAAAGGGGGGCCCCTGGGATCCCCTGGGATTTTGTGTTACTGCACTGCTTACCGGCTTAGGTCCTGGGTGGAAGGTTTCAGCTTCAGCCTCATCATCTGTTAAATGTGGTTGACAAAGTCTTGTGACATCCAGTTTGCATATATAACTTTTTCTGTGATTGGTTCCTGAGAGACCCTGTCACGTGTCATCTCTGTCTGCAGGACAGCTCTGTCCTCTGGGCAAACTCCTCTGTGCAGCCCGAGAGACCATTTTTCTTTCTTGAACGTTGTTTGACTAACTCTCCACTTTCAGTACACGACCCGTCTCATGCCACATGTGTGGAGCTTGTGATGGTGAAAGGCCCATCTGCCTAGCATGTTTTTCCTGATCCCACTTCCGAGATAACTTCCCACTCATTTTTTTTTTTTTAACCTTCCCTTTCCTGGTGGTCCAGCTGCAGTGATGTTCATGGGTTTTTATGCCAGTTCATTCACTCCTGGACCAAGTGAACAAGACACAGACTGTCTGGCCTCCGCCCAGCCGGTGCCACTTGCGGCGCGTGTGTCTGTGAGCACTGTCATTGCACTTCTTGGCATGGCAGTCAGGAATCTGTATTCCTCCCCCAGGGATCTAGGGACTGGTACTGGGCTTGCTCAAAGTGCAAACTTCATAAGAAGCCCTTGGTAATGAAAGGAGTGCAAAAATCATTTTTTCTTTCTCAACTTCTCAGTCTTCCATGGTCTCAAGGGTGTGATCAAAATTACACAGTGGATGTTTACATTAAAAAAAATCATTATTAACCAGAGCAAATGCTCTAGGCTGGTAATCCCAGGATTCTGGGAGGCTGAGGCAAGGGGATTGCAAATTGGAGCCCAGCCTGGGCAACTCAGCAACTTGGTGAGAACCTGTCACACAATCAGAAAAATATATAAAAAAAATGGGCTGGGATGAGCTTGGTGCAGAGGTCCTGGGTCATTAAAACAACAACAACAACAACAAAAAAAACCAATAAAACAAAACAAAAAACAAACCAAAACAAAAACCCTACCACTAAAGACATACTGACATTAACTCCTCTCAAAAAATACTTCCACTTGGAACATTCTTGTCCCATCGTTCTTACCACTTTCTGAAGCATTTCTGAACGTCTTTTTTTTTTTTTTTTTTTTTGTATCTTTACAAAGTGTGATGAAAAACACTGTGAATGTGTGCCTTTCCAGTGGAAAGGCCAGCTCGTGGAGACATGGCGCTGTGTCTGCGCCACTGGCTCTGGCGTTGTGCAACTTCTAGCTCTACTCCATGGTCAAAATGACCATGCAAGGAAGTGGTTTGAAGGAGTCCAGAAACTGAGGCAATAGTGCAACTGGAGACACCTGCGAAGGAGGACTTCCGGAACTGCTTCAGGAAGTGTCAAAAACAACTGGATAACTTTGTTGACGTGAGGGAGAATGTTTTGAGGAGTGCATGGCAGTGTGTCTTTTACTTAATAAAAAAGTAGACATTCACCATATTTGTTGATCAAACCTCATTAAGTACAGAGCCTTGTAGGCAGCAGGCATTAAATACTTCCTCAGTGTAACTTCGGTGTCATTTCACTAGGTGTCACGGGGTCTCTTTGCTTGGTGAACTTGGTGGCCAGTTATTGTGACCTTGTATCTTTTGTCTGAGGAAAGAGCTGCACTTCTGATTGAGAAGGGGCCCCGGGTTATAGGAGCAGAAGGTGCCGATGGTGGGAACGGGAGTGCAGTGACAGTCCCTCATCCTTAACAACGGTCTGGGTGGCCCGTGAAGCCAGACAGGATGATTATCCTTCCATCCCATGTACTCTAAATTATTTACATTTCCCAGGCCAGATCTGAGCAGGGGAAGCAGAAGATCCTGCCCCTTCTCCATCAGACCAGACTGTTCGGTCCTCACCTGCAGCTGATCTGATAGGCTCTGGTGGGATTTAACAAAATCGCCAGATTTAGAACCAGTGAGCTTGGCATTTGAATCCCAGTTCTGTGATTTTGAAAGATGGTTTTATCCAAAGAGGCTTCAGTTTCCCCTTTTGTCCTATGAGGGCAGTAAGTGTACACATTGAAATAGAGCTGCTGTACCAAAGACCCAATGGGAACTGAGTTCATACGTCAAAATTCGACGACCTACGTAGTCAGTGATCAATGAATGTGCCCGGTTTCCTTCTCTGTCTAGTTCACAAGGATGCGAATGCTCCCTCATGCTGCCCCTTGAGGAAACAGTTCTGGAGACACTGGATTTGCACAATTAGTACTTGAATCAAGTTTTCTTTCTTTCTTTTTTTCCTTTTAGTGCTAGGTATTGAACTCAAGGCCTTTGCATTAAGCAGTATCTTCCAACTTTTTTTATTTTGATACACGGTTTCTCCTGCCTCAGCATCCCACAGTGCTGAGGCCTTCCCAGGCGTGCTCCACCGCAAAGTTCACTGCCTGGTAAAACTGGACAAAATCTTATCCAAGGTTTCTCTCCCTCGATAACTGTTGCCATGTGGTGCCCATCAGTTTGCAGTGGAGGCTGCCCTCCCCCTGGGAGGGCATTTGACAGGATCCCTGGCTTTGAGCCAGTAGGTGCCACCGTCTTTCACCTACTTGTGACCACCAAGAGATGTGCAGGTACTGCCAGCAGTCACACTTGTGCCCTCCTGGGAGCTCACTCGTCCTCTGAAGAGAATCAAGAGACAGTGAGCCCTTGCAGAGAGCGGAAGGCGAGCAGTGTGTGGACGGAGTTGCCTCTGGGCATGGCACTCTTCTCCCGTGGCCAGGAAACTGTGTCCCCAGGCTGGGGATAAGGGCTGGAGGCAACAGAACCCACCCGGTGGAGAGAACTTGGACAGGCGGAGGTGGAGAGGAGGCTGGGCTTCTGTGGCAAGGTCTATGTGAGCCACTGAGCCGTGCTTGCCGTGAACATAACTAGGAGCCCAGGAGTGGCGACTGGGTGGGGCCAGGCATTCCCACTTCCCTCCACTCTCCCCCACAACCTCTGATTTCTTCCTCTCATGAGCAGCCAGAGCAAGTTTTGTAAGAAACAGATGGACCATGTTTCTCTTCCATTCAAAAGCTTCTAACAGTTGCTTCACTGTATGTGGAATAAAATTTGAACCCCTACCCAGAACCCATGGAGTCTTTCTTCCCTGGCTGTCTGCAACCAGTTCATAGGCTTCTTCCACTTTAGTAAAGCCACCAAGCTGCTGCCCATCTCAGGGTCTTTGCATTGTCCATTGCCTCCCGCCTCCCACACATTAAGTCCTTTCTTCCTTCAGCCTCACTCAGCTTAGCTCCCTGGATTCAGAGAGGAGTACTCTATCCCCGTACCCTTACCGGAAGCTCTGCTGTGCAATCTTGATTCTTCTTCTGGGTCATTTCCCAAGATGGAATTCTTGCTTTACTCAGTTTGTCTCTGTGTTCAATTGCACAGGGGTGATCTTTCCTGACGAGGCCTCCTGTGTTGTTGATTTGTGGATCCTTCATGTTTATCCGGGATAGAACTTCCCACTGGGCCAGGCCCAAAGTAGATTCAACAACGCATGGTCGCAGAGTGACTGAGGAACGCAGGGACTCCTGCCTCTCACAGTGGTACTGTTATCTCCCTGAAAGCCAGAGATGCTTTGAGGCGTTTGACAGTCCTTATCCTGAGAGTGGGAGACTCACCCAACCTGTCACAACTGCCCCGGTCTAGTAAAACGCACATTTACTTGGCCCATGAACTTGTAGTAAGTGCACTGCCTGCCTTGTTTTTTGAGCAGTCTCAGATTTGTTGTTTTTGTATGAGTGTATATCTCCGTGTGTGTAATCTTCTACTAGTCTCCAGACAAGTGGTGCTGGCTTTTCCCTTTAGTTACTGAAGTGAAAACAATTATGCCCATTTCAAAGGAGCATATTCGGTGCAGGAAACATACAGCAAGTTGTTTGTCAATTACAAAATGAATACAAGGGAAAGCCAGAGACCTGGGGGCAGTACCTGTGATAGACGGCCTCTGGTGGGGGTGTGCTCTGTCATGGTCACAGCTGAGGACACTGACCCCCGGGTCAGAAGCCAGGGAGGGGGAGAGACTGTGGCACCGTCTGTACCACCAGGGAGAGCCTAAGCTCAGGTTTGGAACTGGATGTTGGGTCTTGTCTACACAAATGCTTATTGGATGTGTGATCTCGGAGACATGGCTCTGAGCTGCCTCTATAAAGCCACGCAGACAGTATTTCCTGACCTCCCTCCACAGCCCCTCCCTAGCCTAGACAATCCTAATTGTCAAAGACTATTTTCTGAGCACCAGTTGAGGGTGAAACACAGTGTTAAGCCCTTTTCATAGATGATTTCCATGGAAATTTTATAAACTTCCAAAAGGAAAGAAATGCTTCATCTGCCTCATGACACTGTTCTGTGCCTACTCTTGGGCCCATTTTGTAGATTAGGAAACGGAGGCTTATGGAGGTGTGCCACTTGTCCAAGGTGGCACGGGCCCACCGCGGGCACTTCTGGGGCTGGCCGCAGCGTTCTGGCTCTGCATGGAAGATTCTCATCCCTGGTTTCTCCAATAAACTATTGTGTTTGATTCATGCGCTCCTAAGAGTCACTTCTGGGCGTGGGCAGGGATAATAGCAAGGAACCTTCCCAGATTTCGCCAGGAAAGTCTTCTCTGCAAAACGCGTGTCCCAACACTGCTGGCAGGCCGGGACAGGGACAGACCCTTGGAGCGCTGGTAAGCGGAGGAAGCTGGGCAGGTGTTCTGTTCAGGGCACCGGAGCACAGGCTGTCAGAGTAACAGTCCGGAGTGTCCTCACCCCACTCCCCGCCCACCTAACTTTTGCGTGGCACGATCCATCAGAGGGCTCTGCCCCCAGCAGGGCCGTCCTCTCTGCCTCCTTCTGTCAGGTGGGGTAAAGGCTGAGGTCCCCCCAGGTCGCGTGTCCCGACGCCACCTGCCTCTGTTTCTGGGCCCATTCGCAGGAAGCTGATTTGAATCCCTGATGCATGGAAGGAAGCAGGTAGGGCTTTCCTTGCAGTTTCGGCCGCCGTTGTCCACGGCTCAGGAAATTGCGGGCATGCGTTAATACGTGCTTCTGATAACCCGGGCTTGCCCAGACTCCGTGCGCAGAAGCCAACGAGTGAGCCGAAGCGACACCCGAGCAAGGCCTGGCGCTGGCTGGGCTCGCGACGTGGGGCCCTGCGAAGGCCTGGGCTGGTGTGCGCCCTCGCCACCTCCTCGTAGGGCCGGGCTCAGCGAGCACAGCCAGCCCTAGCTGTGCGGGGTTGTGAGGAGGGCAGTGTGCCAACACAGTCAGTAGATAAGAAAGGCGGGACAGCTCGTCCACGGTCACGCGCGTAGGACCTCCCCCCACACACCCCCTCCCATGGATGGCGTCATCCGGTGAGTCATGCAGTGCTGTCTACCTGTCCTAGATCCTGAATGGGACCCGGGAACTTCCTGTGGCACTTCCGTTCTAATCACTTTATTAATATAACCGTTATGTGGACAGTCACTTGTATGCTACCTTTTCCTGGGAGGAGAGTTTATGTCTTAGATCTCAGAAACTCAGGATGGGAGCTCAATATTTCTGAGTAGCGAAGATCAAAGTGAATCATTCTGTCTTTACTTATTTATATATTTGTGGCGCTACAGATGGAAGTTCACACTAGGCTATATTCTCAGCCCATTTTTAAAAAATTTTATTTTGGTGCAAGGTCTTGCTAAGTTGGCCAGGCTGGGCTCACACTTGTGATCCTCCTGCTTCAGCCTCCCAGGGCGCTAGGATGACAGGCCTGTGCCACGGGCTAAGGTCACGTATTTCTCTACGATTCCTGCTGACCAAGCCAGCTACAAGTGGACTGAGAGCAGCTACACATGGCCTGTGCCGTTTCTTCATCACTTACCTTCAGGTGGGCACGTGGTTAGCTGGTAGGCCTTCTTTGGAATGATGCTAATTTTCACTTACATTCTTTAGGGCCGTTAAATGCCACCCAAGGAACCTCCAAGGTAAGGATTAGGACCAACAGTTAGTAACCAGAGAAGTAGCTTCGTTTCCTCATGCTTGTTTGGAAACACACGTTGCAAGTTGTGTAGACTGCCAGGAGCTACAAAGGATACCGGATCAAACTCATCATTTAAACAGTCACCCAGGTTCCAAAGGTGTGCTGTTTTGATCCTTGGCCACAAGGTGGCAACCTCTCCAAGGAAACTGAGACCAAAACCTAGGCTTTTCAGCAACTGTGACTACTAAGATGTTTATTGGACAACTCTGGCGTGCTTGGCACTGCACCGAATACTGACGGTTTTGCCTCTGCCCTCAGGCAACTTACCAAATGCCTGGCTTCAGAAGTCCCATGAGCTCAACCATTTCTCGCCTCTGGTGCCACCCATCTCTGTATTCCTTTAGCCAGAAACGTTTCTAAGAACAAGATGTAGGGCAGAGAAAAGATAAATCTCATTGATTCCTACTGCGTAGCAGAGCTGACTTAGGCACTTTATGTATGCAATCCTCACTACATGCTTGAGAAGAGAGTGGAGACCATTCCCTCCTACAGAGGGAGAAAAGAGGCCTCAGCCTCCCAGAATGCTGGGACCACGGGCCAGGGCCACCAGGCCCAGCAGTATTGCCTAATATTTGGTGCTCCAATTGCACAGAGCTACTGAGCAGTAGAGGAAGATCCAAACCCATCTGCTACCACAATCTGAGCCCTTATGATCATGTCCCACTGCAAGAAACTTACAGAATACGTTAGTCCCAGGAAGTGGTCGAGAAATAGAGCTAAGCAGAGAGGCCCTTAGCTGTTTCCATGGGTGTCATGCCCCTGGGGTGAGGGGTAGTTGTGAAAGATGAGAGTGGCTTTTTGAGGCTGCGCTGTTCCTGCCAGGTTAATCCCAGGGAGCCAGCCTGTCCTCCCACAGACTGCCCTGGAGGGATGGACTCAAAAGACATCGATTTCATGTGTCAGCAAGAACTGGCAGCAGCGTTAGCTCTCCGGCATTAACTCTTGCTGGCTCATTTTTGAAACTCGGCATAAATATAGGCTAAGTATTTGTGCCTATGTGTATACATGTACATATTTTTGCACATATATGTATTATGTCATTAAAGATAAGTTATATGATATTTAATATATGCTACATTGAATGTAGATTTTTATACTTGATGGTGAAATCACCGAAAGCATATGTTCAGCATATTACCCAGTCTGTCTACGCCTTTATGTCCTGATGGTGATGCTTTGAATAACTTTTTATGCAAATGGATGTACTATATTAGGATTCTCTAGAGAAGCAGAACTAATAGGATGTCTGAATATACACAGGAAGAGGTTTATTCTGGGGTTGAAGAGTCCTAGAATTTGCAAGTTGGAGGCCCACGAAAATGCATGGTACAGCTCTAGCCCAACACCAGAAGACCAAAAAAAAAAGGCCAGTGGGCCAATTACAGTCTAGTCCAAAATTCTTGGAATCTGGAATGCCAGTGTCCAAGGGCAGGAGAGAAATAGATGTCTCCTGTCAAACACAGAGCTCTTCGTTCCTCCATCCTTTGTCTTACTTGCCTTACTCCAGGCCGCCCAGTATTGGGCGACCCCTACCTGTCATGGTGAGGATATCTCTCCTTGACTGCCAACTCAAATGCTCATCTCTTCTGGAAACACCCTCACGCATGCCCAGAGACTGTTTCACGTGCTGTCTGGGAATCTCTTAGTCCAGTCACATTCATGCAGTATAGGAGCCAACTCATGTACTCTTTCCTGCCTCTTCCCTGGGAAATGATGTAACTGAGGTGACCGGAAGCAGAGCCTAGGGTAAGGATTCCGGAGCAGAACAAGGCTCTTAAGGTGAGCAAGAAGAGAGTGAGAGGCAGTGGAGGGAGAACCCAAGCTGTCGCTGGATCCCACCAGGGGAACCTTGGAAGGTGATCTGTGCCTCAGAATCCAGGGCAAGGGACATAGGATTTTCCTACATTTTGCATGGCAATCATTTGTTACGAGCCAGGAGGAGGGGAGGAAGATAGGGCTTAAAATGGAAGCTGGGACTTCCTATGCCAGTGAGCAAAGCCAGCTTCCTAGCCCAAAGTCAATCTGGCCACGGTCCTAAAAGCGCACAGAAGGCATGGGGTGCGTGTGTGTGGCCCAGAAATATCCAAGGGCATCTGGGTGGGGCTTTGGCACTGTCCTCTATACTTAGTGGATGCTCAACATGGGAATTTTCTTAGCTGATGTTTGAAATCATTACAAAGGCTTGGAATATGTGCATTTTGCAACCAGATTAGCTACTAGGGTGATTTCGTGAGTTATTAGTTGACACCTAAAAAGAATAAACTTCAACCCATTTCTTTTCTGAACAACCAGAAGTGATTTACTAGTGAGTTAAAGAAGGATACTTTTGAGTCATTCTTTTTAAAAATAGAGCATTTTGAGACCATTGAGATAGTGAGGTAAATCATACACAAAAGGTCACAGGCCAGATGGTTTCTCTTCTATGAGAACCCTAAAATAGAAGTGTTTCAAACAGCAAAAGAAAAATATGATAGGAAACAGGGAGGTAGACTTTGTGGAGGGGAAAGAAAGGAGAAAAAGTTCTGAGATATATGTGTGTGCCAAGGCCCCCAAATAAGTATCATTCTGTATGGTAAATATACACTAAAAAACAAAAAGCAAACTCAGAAGAGAGACTGTTCAATCTGCTGAGGTGGACACCTGTCCCCTCTATGGCTTCAGTGGCCCTACCGTGATGGGAGTTACCTGGATTTTCCGTCAGGTCATGCCTGCTGCAGTTGAAGAACCACTGTCCCCGGAAGGAAAGCGGCTGGCAGTGTTGACAAGCACTCTTGAAGGTTCAAGGGCTGGAAGTACTTAAGGACCTTTGGCTCACTTTGGGCCAAGTACCTGAGTCACAGAGTTCGAGCTGAGGTATCATAGCTGGCTTTTAGCTAAGTCACTAGCGGCCTCTGAGATTTGAACCTTCAATCTCAACCTCTCAATCACCCTTTTGGGTGCTTTCTTCTGAGCCATAGTGAACTAATGAGATATTTCTTGGGGTAGAAGGGGATTGGACCAAAACTACCCACCTCCATAGCTCAGGAAATGTTATGTAAACATGAGTGAAGGGGACTGAGAAAAAGTGTTTAAAAAATGTAGGAGTAGGAACGTCTTAGGGTAACTGCTGCTGGTCTTGTTGGAATCTCAGCACCAGGGCAGAGCTGCATATTCTCACCCCAGCAGCAGCAGTAGTGGAAGCAGAGGCAGTACTTCTCATTTCCCGGGCACCTCTGCAACTCTCCATGTCACCTGGATGAATGTAGGTCACTGCAAAGAGGCTCTGACCCTTGGTACGATTCCTTCAGGGACAGTCACTTCTGTTCCCACGTTGGCATTTCCCTCAGCTGGCTTTACTGGTCTTAAGTTGCTGAAAGTGGCATGGAGCACCTCTTACTCCATGATGACAGTGCTGTGCAGGTGTGGACAGTGCGGGGCAGGCCAGTGCTAGAAGATCCCAGGACTCATTTCTAAGCTTATCTTCTTCCACCAGTCACAAACCAGCTTAAACTCAGCTGTCTTAAAACACAGGCAGGACCCCGGATTTATAAACCAATGCTACTGTAGCCCACAGGAGGCAGACATATATTTAGGGGAAGATTAGAGTCCAGTGTGGTATGTAAACTTGGCCTCTGATACCCATAACCCCTGGATTTAGAAAGGATATAACATTTTATTGAAGTTTAAGGTTTTAAAGAGTCTTTCAAGGAGGAAGTAGGAACAGAAGTTGAAAGAATAAACCAAGGTTTGCAGCACTCAGTCGTGGTGGAAACCCATTGGCTCCTAGACCGGTGGGACATCAAAGAACTGGACCATGACACAGATAATACTTGCTGTGAAGAAGACTTCTTGGAAGAAATGAGGCTGTGGGTGCTGTGCGTCAGGTTATGGGAGTGAGCCGAGTTCAGAGCAGATAGATGGGCAAGTGGCAAGGGGGATGATTGCAGAGATGGTGAGCTTGGAAAGAGTTTGAGGTGCCTGGTGAGCAGAGAAGCCAGCGTGGCAGGGCAAGGCCCAAGAGGGAGAAGGGGGTGGGTGTGTTCATGATGTGAGGGGAGGAGGAGCAGCCCTGCTGTGATGCCAGTGGGGATTCAGAGCATTTTAAGCCCTTTCCTGGCTCTTGAGTGGGTGGTCATCCCCTGGCAGAAGCCACTGTTGCCACCACTCCTTTGGTTCCAGTTTGAAGTTTAGTGCCTTTGCGAGGACAGCAGCTAAGTAGGTACTCAGTTATGCTCCAGTGGAGAGACCTTTCCCTGCAGCCATCTTTCTCCTCTCCTTGGCAAACTCCATTGCCCATGATGCCCTTGTCCCCTCACTCCTGGCAGCCCATTCCAAGGCGGTGCCTTTGACCCTTCTGGATGGGCCCTTCTCTCCTCCGGTATTGTCTTTGCTATTCCTTAGACTCCAGGGTCTTGTGCATCCTGGGATGCCTTCTTAAAGCCTTGCCCCAGGATGGGAATTCTTCCAGCTGGAATATATAACCATTCCCTAGTACAATATTTAAGTCTACTTTTCTTCTTCTTCTCCTCATTGTTATAGCAATATCAATAATTTATACAGGAATTATGCGAAGCACTTGCATAAATTGTTTTGCTTAGTTCTAAGCAAGTTTACTATTATTCTCCAACTGGAATATGGAATACAATAAGACAGTTGGGATAAATGAGTCTGGAATATGGGCATTATTACAGGGATCACTTTGTTGAACTATCTCATCCAGAAAGTGACACCAAAATCCAAGCTTCCTCACACTGGGCATGCAGTGAGCATCTCTCAGGGCTGGTATTAGCCTCATGATAGTCGCATCCTTCACCGTCCTCGTTCCCACAGGCTCAAGCACAAGGAGACAGTGACTGCTAATCATGGAAGCTCTCTGAGTTTACAGACATCATCGTCATTCAGAGATCTAGAAGTTTGAGTCCTAGAAATAATGGGACCATCTGGCTGGAAACCACTGACACACTGCCAGGGTGGTAATCTGGAAGGGTCAGGAAAGAAGAATGAAGAAAATCAGGGGAATTAGCAAATGCCAAGGTCCAACTGGAGGAAAGCCACTTTTGTGAGCTGTTACGTTTGCATCACTTAGATCCCGTTACGGACAACAGTATGGGATTAGAAATTCTCTGTGTTTATTTGCACAGATGCAGTAGAGAAAAACACATTTCTACAGGTTCTACTGATAGACTGATAAGCGAAGCCACCCTGGGAGCCAAGCTTCTGAGTATGTTCGGGATCACTGTTAACCTCTTTTATGATAATATGAGAGGAAATGGATCGTTCTGGTTTCTCCCCATTCAAGCCCTGTATTTATGCTTGAACCAAACACTGGCCTCCCTTTCTGGCTCGGGCCGCCACTGTGCCTTCACTCTATTTACTTCCAAGAGCACTTGCCATCTGGAGTTGTTTATATGCACCTCCTGAAACCCTGGGCTTGCGTCATGGTGCACGCTATTCCAAACGAGAGCAGGCTCATGAGGTCCTCTCTGCAACTGAGCAAAGAGGAAGGATTAGAAGTGTATCACAGGGAGGCTGAGAAGCAATTACTCAAAACGCAAATTTTGTTGGAAGTAGATTTCAGGTCCATCATTCTTTGAAAGCAAGGAGAAAAATCTGGGCCGCCCTTCCCGTGCTGGCATTTCATGATCTGTGTCTGTGACGGGGTGGTCAAAGCAAGGAGGGTCTAGATCCTGGGACTCTTACGGATGGTTCCTTCCGAGCTGACAGAGAAGAGATTACGTTGCGTGGGACCACCGACCTCTTATTTCTGAAAGTATGACCTTGGGCAGTCTCTTGTTTTCTCCGAGTCTCATTAGTGTATGTAAAATGAGGGAAAAATCCCTTGAATATTATTCATACATCACAGTTAATGTACCAGACATTGTCTGGTGTACCCGGACATAGAGGAGTATAGCCATCCACTCGAAGATGCGTTGTCTCTTTGGCGAGACTTCTGAGTCGTATCAATGAATAAGTAAGATCACATCAAAAACAGTCGATTTCAACATAACTTTATGTGTGTGTATGCATGTGAAAGACAGAATGAGAGAAAGGCTTGGTATCAAGCCTGTATTAGTTACTTTTTCATGGCTATGACTTAACACCTGACATCCACAATTTGGGGGGGGAAAGATTTATTGTAGCTTACAGTTTCAGAAGGTCTCAGTCTCTTCATGGGTGGGCAATTGGAAAATGGTGGAATCACATGACAGGGCTGGAGTGGGGGGCAGGGCCAGAGCCAGAGATTCTCACAACATGGTGGTACAGAGAGAGACTGGGAGAAAGAACAGAACCAGCACAGGCTCCTCCAAGTTAACCCCTAAGTATCCACTCCTTCTAGCCAGGCCCCATCTCCAACCCAACACAGTATGCATAGGAGCATGAGGCTTTGTGGGGACATTCCAGATCCAAACTACAACAGAGCCCAAGGCCCTTACTCTCTCTGAGCTACATCCACAGCCCATTTTTAATTTTGAGGTAGGTCTCACAAAGTCACTAAAGTGTCCAGGCGAGGCTCTGACTTGCAATCCTTTTGCTTCAGCTTTCTGCAAAGCTGAGGTTACAGGCCTGTGCCACCAGGCCCAGCTAGTATATCTTTATAACATGGTGCATGGAGTGGGGAAGGTGATCCTTAAGCTTAAGAAATAATCAAGTAATAAATATGGAAAACATAGATAAGAAAATGATTCAAAAACATTCTCCACTTTTTGAATAGAATTTAAATTCGATTACTTCCTGGTTTTAAAGGCATATTGTTCACTATCTTATGGGATGATTAAAAAAAAAAAAAGGCACCCAGCTTAGTGTTGTTACATAACTCAAGTTATCAGCCATGTCTAACTTCAAAGTGGTCAGAGGTGGGAGGCTCCATCACATGCCTGTGATGTGAAGAGAGAAAGATATTTGTGACTCGGTCTAAGGTCATCTGCAGATATTTCCTATAGAAATACGACGAGGCAGCTTGGAAGTCAGGAAGCGGATGTTTGTTGATTTTTCTGAGCTCATGTACCGTTACTATAAATCTTAAGATTTGGTAATCTCGTCCTTAGGTATACGTGTCCCAAAGACATTCTCCCAAAGATCCACTGGGATATACATCAGGGCGTTGTTTGTTTTAACAAGGAGAGGTATCTTCTATTTCCTGGAAGTGAAAAATTAACTTAGTTAAGATATGGTAGATACATACATACTGTGGAACATGATAGAAGATGGAATGATAACTTAATTCCTTCTTCCAAAAAATATTTTCATCCATAGAGACTGTAATTTGTTTATTGCCTTCCTTGAGAAAGGGGGATTTGGGTTACGAAAAGAAGTAAGGTGGTTAATTTGCTGATTTTTAGAAAGGAATTATTGTGGATTATTGTGGAAGGCTCGAGAGACAGAAAAATTAGTGTCGGTGGGACAAGAGAAAGGTTTAAGTTGCATTGGTGGCTTCGAAGGCAGAGGAAAGGATCACAAGCTCAGGTATGTGGGCAACCTCTGGGAGCTGTGAAAAGCAGGAAAACCGATTCTTCCCTAGAGCCCTGTAGTTTGGAATGTGAGCTTCATCCTGGAATGGAATGTAGCTCTGTGGGATATCTTGCCTTTAGCCCCATGAGACCCAATTCAGACTTCTGACCTCCAGAACTGTCAAGACAATCCACTTGTAGCGGGTTTTCTTTTTCTGTTTTCTTTCTTTCTCTTTTTGTGGCATTGGGTATCCAGCCAAGGCCTTTACCCCGAACTCTATTCTCAGCCAATTTTTACTTTTGAATTTT
Source organism: Ctenodactylus gundi (assembly GCA_004027205.1). Classification (NCBI taxonomy): domain Eukaryota; kingdom Metazoa; phylum Chordata; class Mammalia; order Rodentia; family Ctenodactylidae; genus Ctenodactylus; species Ctenodactylus gundi. The sequence goes on along the minus strand of PVKB01002485.1, from coordinate 119,678 downwards.
GAGGCAGAATCTCATTAAATTGCCCAGGCTAAGCTCTAACTTACAATTCTCCTGCCTCAGCCTCCTGAGGGTTGAGCTTATAGGCTTGTAATATCAAGCAATTTATATGTTTACGGCATTAAGTTTGTGGTCCTTTGTTACAGCAGCCGTGGGAAACTAAAACAAATTCTATGCAGCATTCTGAATTAACAAAATAGATACCTAAGACATAATTTCCTGTTAGAGCTTATAAAAATTCTACTTGAACAGAATATAATTTTGGACAAAAATTCAATGTAAATGAAAGGTGTAAGCACACACGTACTAAAATGCATAATGCATGATTTTATGAGCATGTTAAATACAATAGAGGTTATGGGAGAGAAAATGGAAGTAGAAATCAGGAGTAAAAGGAGAAAAAACAAGAACAGAGATGGACCCTTTGCAGGGACAAGGAGGAGACCAGGGTGAAGAGAAAAGTGTGACTTAGTGTAGACTTGTGTCTGTATCTCAGGTATAGACAGTTGAGTTCCAGGACTTTGTAAGACACTAGATCCCAATTATTTGCATGACTTGGAGGGGGCAGGTTGGACTGGAGAAAACTCCAGAATGCACTATTCTTCCTGTGAAATTTCTTCATGTACCTGTGCCCCTCTTCTAGACAGAAGTCCATGAGTTTGGTTCCACTCGTGGCTTTCTCCACTACTTGGTCCACGCATCACAGAAATAAGAATTGTGAAGTCATTACAGTTTATCCAGAAGGGCTGAATGACAGGTTATGGCCAGTACCGAATAAACATTTAGTCCCATCAGAACCTAGAAGCAGAGGGTCAATAGTCTGATACCTTTGGCTCATTTCTCAGTTCAAGTCAAGGTCTCACCGATACCTGTATAGTTGACTGACCTCATTGCTGGGAATTCGAGGGAGGGGGTGGGGAACCGTGAGGCCTTATTATTTGTCTTCAGTGATTCATTACAATGTAAACTGGAGACTTCTTCCACCCAAGTAGCGACGCCAACGCAGAAAGTTTGATCTTAAAAATTGAGAAGTCAGTGTGACGTACAGGTGACAGAGACTATTCTAGAAGTTAAATGCAGAGCCTCTTAATACCGGGTTTTGAAAGTGCTCACCTGGAGTATTTGCACTCACGTTCTACTCAAGGAAACCGTCTCCTGATGGCCCCTCCCCCCTTCAAGGCTGGTGCATCCTGGAATTGGGAAAACGGGATAGGCAGGAGGAAGCCAGAACAGGAAGGAGAAGTGGCCCAGCTGGTGTGGCCAGGAAAGGCAGGTTGTCTTTGAGGAAAACTAGCCTTCCCTCCCTGCCTCGCCCTCATGCTGGCCAGCATTCCAGCCAGCTGGCTGCCTCCCTGTGGCCTCTTCAGCAATTGGCCTTTATATCAGGCGGCTCCGATGAGGCCTGTTGGCTGGTAATCTTTCCCCTTGGAAAGAATCGGGGGAAGTTGACCAGCTCACTGATAAGGAGACAGATCTGTTACTTCAGCCGCAGCTCTTGGCAGGCTCTCCCCAGGATTTCCCTGGGCCATCTGAGCATCAGGGGGAGATGAGAGGTCAGACGTGGGTGGGTGGAAAATGCGAGAATCCCTGAGGTAACTATGGTGACCAAGGGAAGAAGAAAGCCCTTTGGTACTAAGCCAAGATCGCTTCTCTTGGTAAGTAATCTGGAGTTAGACACTTGTTCCACGGGGGAAAGGGAGGGAGGCTGTATCACTGTGACAAACTTGCACAGACTCATCTCCCCAGCTCCTGGAAATCCGAGGAAGCTTGGTGGTAGGAATGGTGGAGGCTTGAAGATCAGACAAGCGGAATAACGAAACCCTAAAATACTCAAACACTTCCCTCTTTCTCACACTTGCTAAAATTAGCTTTCACTTTATATCTTATGTATCTCCTAGGCTTTCTCCTTCTGATGATTCCCTGTTTCCATAGCTCTAAATAACTGATCCTTGATTAAACAGATTTTCCCCCTTTCCAGAGAAACATGGCCACGTCTCGATTCACTTTTGGTTCTCACAGCTAAGGAATGCTATTGGCATCTGATGGGTGAAAGTTGGAGATGTTGCTAAATTTCCCACAATGCTCGGGGAAGAGCCACCCCTCCTCCCGTACCCCATGTATTGCCTGGGTCCTGATATTCACAGTCTACAAGTTGAAAAGTGTGTCCACATCTGACTATTATCTGTGTCCCATGTCCTCCTCTCCTCCTCCTCCTATTTCTGTTACATGCATCTCACTTCTTTGAATCCCTACTTCAATTTCCCTGCATACTAAGGTCACTTTACTGAGTTTAAAGGGATGTTGATTGATCCAATGTGAATTGTAAAAATTAATGGAAGCGATGATTAGGGTCATGGTATTCACTCTTTTATACCAGAAACATTAATAAGTGCATGCTACGTTACTTTAGTTAAACCTCAAAGCAAATCTATGACAGAAATACTGTTGTTGCTCCCTACACACACACACACACACACACACACACACACACACACACACACACACACACACTTTTTTTTTGAGACAGAGTCTCGCTCCGTAGTCTAGTCTGATCTGGAACTCACTATGGAGCTCAGGCTGACCTCGAACTCATGGCAACCCTTCTCCCTCGGCCTCCTCAGTACTAGAATCCAGGCAAGTGCCACCATACCCGGGGGATACTGGGGAATTGAGCCTAAGGCTTTGTATTTGCTACTTTTTTTTTTTTTTGAATGAATGAGGAAGCCAAAATTTTAAAAAAAATCTTATTCAATCAAGGTCATAGCATTCTGAATCTAGACTTTTAAATCTACATTAAATCTAACTAAGTCTGACTGGTTGTATGTTCTCTTATGATATGTTCTCCCACCTTTCGCCCTTTTTGTTTTACTAAAAACACTTCCTGCTTCCTCTTCTCTTCCCTAGAAAGGATTCTCTGGTATCTTTCTTCCTATCCTGACCATGCTCTGGGATGAATCACTTCTACAGCCTTCCCTGTCTACTGCTGTGACCATCAGCCACTGTTCCCTCTGCTCCCCTTCCTGGATGTACCGCCATGTTTGGGCAAGGCCTCAAGGCAGAGCAAAGTGTTGAAGTCTCTGGCCAAGTAATTGTCCAGCGATACATGTCAGAATCTGGAGCTTTGGGGGATAAATTGTCCTGAGGTCTCTCCTGGGAAGGTACCAAGTCAGATTATGAAATTAGAGTGGGCTTTGAAAATTTCAGGAGTGATCAGGTGATGTGCACATCATTGGCCTGGTAACTGGTTAGGGAAACTGAGGCCCAGAGAAGGGAAGTAGCTGAACCCAGCCCCTGGTCTCCTGTTTGCCGTTTCAAGTCTCCCTTTCCTTGTGAGGACCTTGAATTCTCATATCTCTTCCATAGCTCAGATTGAGGAGAAGCTAAACAAATATTTCCTGGCTGAGTGACACAAAAAAAATGCTCAAACAAAAGCATTTTTGTCATATTTTTCTCCTTTTTGGTCCTCTCCTCCCCTGATCTGTTGAGTTTTGGCATTCTTTCAGGTAATGACATTTTAGTTCATAGCTCATTATTTAAAATGTCACTCTCCCTATTTTCTACTGAAATTAAAGCAATGCATTTCTCTCACCATTACTGAAAAATGTTTGTTTTCAGTCCTTTTGAAATCTCTCAGATTCCTGAGGCTAATTAGAATGCAGTAAAAACGAGTAACTATCATTGGTGGCCGTCTAAACAAAAATTCTTGTTCAATCAAGGTCATAGCATTGTGGGTTTGGACTTTTACTATATTTATTTTTTATTTTTTGTGATTTTTGTTTTGTTTTGTTTGTGACAGGGTCTTTCTCTGTAGTTCAGGCTGGTCCTAAACTCACTATGGAACCCAGGCTGGCATTGAACTCAAGACAAGCCTGCTGTCTCAGCCTTCCGAGAGTGCTGGGATTACAGGCGTGCACCACCGTACCCTGCTTATGTGGTGCAGGGGACTCAAACTCGGGTACACAGCGCTTGACTTAGCAGTTGCTAGGGCAAGTGCTTTAACCAGTGAGCCATTCCTCCAGCCCCAATCTGGACTGGACTTTTAAATCTACATTAAGTAAAACTCAGTCTGGCTTGTTCTATGTTCTTTTATGATATGTTCTCCAACCTATCCTCTTTTTGTTTTACTGAAAACTTTTCCTGCCTCCTGTCAAAAGTCATGTTTCCATTTTGCAGGACTGATTTCTGAAACTGTATTCAAACCAAGGTTTCTTATATTGATAAAAGTGAGGTGGGAAGGCACCAAAATGTTTTGCCTGAAGTTCCACAGCTAGTTAATGCTAGAGATGGGTTTTAGTGCACACTGGGTCTCAGTGTCAGTCAAGTTCGTGTACACCATACTGATGATAACTGCTATCTTTGGATCGGAAATGTTCCTCCAAAGGCTCAAGTGTTATAGGTTTACCCCCTAGGTTGGTGCTATTGACAGATGGTAAAATGCTGAAGAGGTGGGGCCCAGTGCGAGGTCTAGGGTCATATGCACTGGGAGGGAATTGTGGCATGCTGGTCCTTTCTTGTCTCTCTCTTTTACATCTTAGTCATGAGATGAGTGCTAGTCTGCCAAGTGCTCCCACCATGCCGTGCTGTTTTGCCACATGCCTAAAAACAAATGGCCAACTGACCATGGACTGAAACCTCTAAAATTGTGAGGCAAAATAAATATTGTTAAGTCGATTATTTTAGGTATTGCCTTTAAGTGACAGAAAACTGACTTACACAAAGGCCAACCTGTTTTCTTCATGCCTAGATTCCAATTGTAGTGTTAATGTTGGTTGTCATTGTTTTTTTTTTTCCCCCAAAGGATAGGTATGTCCTGGGGCAGCTTAACTTTCTGGGTTCCCACTCTGATTAGCAGAAGCTATTCTCTCCTTTCCCCTCTATACTTTTCTCAATAAAGTGTTCTCTTGACAGCCTGAAAACATAAAATGGATATATGTGTCAGGCAAGGTGTAATTAGAAAAACTGAATCTAGTCTCAGTGCTTCAAACAGAGGTAAGATAATACAGGGACGTGGATACCCAGATGAAGGAAGAGCTGAGAAGCTTCACAGGAAGTGAGCCAGCTCAGAGGCCAGCAGTAGCTCTTCCACCACAAAGTGAATAAGTGGTCAGAAAACCCCCAGAAGCCATGGCACATGGGAGTTGTAGTTTCCTGAACTATGGATAAAAATAGGAAATGGTGGAGAATGAATGTCAGAGAAAAGAGGCAAATAACCAAGTAGGCAACAGGCCCGAAGCCTTCCTGTTGGCCTCCATCCAGATGGAAGAAGGCACTATAGAGACACCAGAGATGATGGATGCTCCCGATGGAGTCCTGGTCTTGCCACAGCTGTGGCTTCAGTTGTCTTTGGCTTGGAGCCTTCATTTTCTAATAAAGGAATCAAAGATTTCTTAGGCCACTACCTTGTTGTCAAGAATGGGCATAATAGTTCTAACACAAGAAAAGCCTTTAATAAATGTAAATAATTAGCTTATTTTTAAAATTACTATTATTGTCATCATTTTATTATTTTCTGTGTGGTAGTGGAGACAGAGCCATTGTCTTCAGACTGAGCTACATCACCAGCCCATTTTTATTTTGGTTTTTGAGACAGGGTTTCACTGTATTTCCCAGGCTAGGTTTGAACTTTTGATTCTCCTGCCTCAGCTTCTCAGTGTGTTGGGGATTACAGGCCTTTCAAAATCTGTAAATAATGATCCCACCACAGCGTTTTCAGAAAGTTTGGCTGTAGTGGTGTGTTACAGCAGATAACAGGTAGTAAATCCCGAACTCTTTTGCTATAGGCAAGGTCAGAAAAATCATTACAATGAGAAACCCAGTTCTTGTTCAAGAGGTTGCTCGGTCTCTGTTCCTCATTGCCTCCTTTCCCAACACACTCACACATACACATGTGCACATACACGTACACACAGACAGGCACACAGGCTCATACATGCACACTTTCCAATTTAAATTGTGGTGAATATCGAGTCCTTGAACACTTTCTCTACCTGAATTCTTTCGTGGACACCTTGAGTTGCTCTGTGTCCCCCAGAGGGTTTAGGGGGAGTGTAAATCTGAGCCCGCGAAGGGAGCGACTTCCAACACTGTAATCCAAGCTTCATTCTGTCTGCCCCAGAGAGACGCAGACAGCCTGACCTGCCGGCGAGGTTACCCGAAGTGCGAGCTTCCCGAGGCTGCGTGTGTTTCTGTCCAAGAACAATACTCTCACTTCTGACCCCGGCTGATGATAAAGATGGAAATAACTCATTAGCGCTGGAGCAGACGTGCTCGGGACAGCTGAGGCCACTGGGAGGGGGCACTTCTCGTTCAAGTCAGTTCCCACAGAAAGACTCAGCATGCTGCCTTTTCAGACTCCCTGACTGAAGTCACATTTCCAACTCAGACATGCTGCCTCCCCCAGAAAGGGATGGGGTGGCAGGCGAGGAAAACAGAGAGGAAGGCAGCCCCTCAGGATCTACCGAAGTTGACTGCGGCCCATGAAGATCAGGTGGCATGTCAAACCGCAGGGTGGAAAGCCCTTCTGATGGGAGACCTTGACAGCCCATAATTAGCTAAACTCTTACCTGGATGCAAATTTAAACCGTTGACTCAGGGTTGCCAGCATTTTGTAGTTCTGATGAGCTATTGGGTGTAAATAACTTAAAGGAAGATTTTTTTTTCTTCTTGGATTCAGAGTTTTTAGTCCGTGGTTGTCCATCTCCATTGCTTTAGGCCTGTGGTAAGGCAGACACACCATGGCATAAGGGGTGGTAGAGCAAGAGTGCTCATTTCACGACACCCATGAAGCAGAGTGCCAAAGAGCCGGAGTGCCACAAGGTGCACTCTTCAAGGACACTTTCCCAGTGACCTACCTTCTGCAGTTGGGCCCCTCTCCTAATGGCCCACTCAAATGTGACATCACCAGTGGTTTTATCCACTGATGAGGTTAGTGCCTTTCTCATCCAATTACCTCTTTAGATTCCATTTTTTTCCAATATGGCAGCATTGGTGATCAAGCTCTTCAGACATATGTTTTGGATGGGGAGAACATAGTTAAACCACAGCAAATCATTCATTAACTAAAAACAATAGTTAATGAGTATATATATATATGTGCTGACTTCTCCTAGGTGCTGGGGATATGGCACTGGAGACAATTTCTGTTTGTGTAGAAGGCAGGGGAAACAAAGGCAATACAAATGTGCTTCATCCTGTTGGTGACATTTTTAAGAGTTAAGGAATGAATTTAGAACACAGAGAGTGGGGATGCATGAAATTAGAGGTGGATGTATGGAGTGTAATCAAACCTGGAATGACGTGAAGATCCGTTCTATGGGAACTCACAGCCTTACAGTTTACAGCTGGAGGTGGGGCTCCATCCAGCACATACAGTACTAAGCAGGAGCCTACGGTGTGACAGTTGATGAGCATTGTTCAAGGAGGTCAAGAATTCAAATGTAAGTCCAATGAAGGTGGAATATAGTGCAGTATAGTTAACCCCTTGAGCTTGAATTCTTTGTAGCTCGTCTCACTGAGTCCATTAGCCAGCACAATAACCTTGTCTGTTTTCTGTTAATGAACTATGCCATCTTCCCTTGAAATTTAAGGGCATATAGAGTAAAAGAGATACAAAATACTCCTAAATAAAAAGAGTAAATCTCAATAACTAAAGACTAGAATAGCAGTCGTGTGTATTTATGTTCATTTTGTGGGGAGCGTCCTAAGGTGGGAGTTTCTCAACTTGCAGGGTATCGAGGTTACCTTGGGCTTGGAACCGGGAAGCTATACAAAGTCTTTGCACAGGGCAACGCTGATATTTTTTCTGGTCTTTCATTTTCTTGTTGGAACATAAATCTATACTCACTCTACTTGTAGCACAGGAACTTTACCAAAAGGGGATGAGAACCTGATGAAACAGAATGGCTGCTCATGGCTTTCACCTGTTTCCCTTCTCTGGAGAATTTTCTTCTTCCTGGAAGTGCTGCCTCACCCAGGAAGTTGGCCAAAAGAGGAAGAGCCCATAGCAATGCAGGGAGGTGCAGAAGTGCCAAAGCCTCATCCTCTTAAGGGGGCAAATCGGTGGCACGATTTATGCCCCAGAGCCACTCTATACCGGGTCAGGGCTTAACCTCACATCTTTGCTTAGGCTCCTCCCCCATTCTTCTCTCCTTTACTCTTTGAGAGGTCTTTCCTGAGGAGAACTCCCTCAATAAATCATATGCGCCCACCACTCACTCTTAGCATCTACAGGTAGAAATCCCAGTTTACCTAAGTGACTTTGCTAGTTTTATCTCTGTATAACAAACTATCCTAAAACTGAGCCGCTGAAAACAAAAATAGACATATACTCCTCCATACAGCTTTTGTGGGTCAGTAATACAGAAACAGCTTAAAGCCTCTCAACGTGGTTGAGCTGTGTTTCCATCTTGAGCTAGGTGGAGTCATCTCAAGATCTGGCTGTGGCGGGGGGGGTGGGGAGTCTTCTCAAGCTGTGGCTGTGGCTGGAGAGTCTGCTTCCAAGGGGGTTAACCTACAGAGCTAGCAAGCTGTTGCTAGCTGCCAGGGAGACCTCAGTTCCTTGCCCTGTGGAAACCTTTCCTTTGGGCTGCACCAGTGTCTCCCTGGAGTGGCAGTCGCCTTTTCCACCAGGAGTAATCCAAGAGACAGTAACGGAGAGGTATCATATTTTCTGTGACCTCACTGTGGAAGGCATAGCCCGCTGTTTTTGCAGTATCCTGTAGATTACACCTCAGTCCTCTTCGTGGTCAGAAGGAACCATGGAGTCTGACTACCATGCTACCCAAAGTGCACTCAGTTTGAATTGTATTAAATTCACGACCTTGAGCCATTTGACCCTCCTCTGGCTTCCTATGTGTTTTCCAACAGTGAGTTGCTTCATTTTATTTCTCTCTAAAAACGGATGTCTGAAACCATAGCTTGTGGGACTCTGTGACTACTGATTTTAGCTAGAAAACTTAACAGCATTCTCCATCGTCTTAAGAGAAACAACATCATGAGCATCTTTGGGTTTTGCTTTCTCTGCAAATACATGAGCCCTCAAAATGTCATTGCATCGTGGTTTGCGTGCTGGTGGGGAATGATAGAGCTGCCCACGTTAAATATGAAACTTTATTCTCCCCTCAGGCCATTGGGTTCAGGAACAGTGAATTTAGACAATGGTAAGCGTCTAGGGGAAAAGTCAGGAATTATGGGGCAGGAATTATGTTTCTGTTTTAGAGTTGAGTCCGATGTACACATACAGCAGAATGCTGCTCATTTATTGCAAAATAGATATAACTCCTTTCCACATTGCTTTATTGTTTTCTTCTCTTTCAGGAATGTGGGAAAAAGGTTGCACACAAGTCATTCTATAATCTGGCCTGGAGGTGGAGACAGGGTCTCTGACATTGCAGTCTGACACGAATTATGGGTTTTCAGCCAACATAACTTGTATGGATTTGGTTGGCTTCATGGGAGGGAGTCTTTAATTTCCTCCTCCCCCTTCCCTGACTAGGTCTGGTCTCGCAGTTCCTTCCCCGTCATTTGATAGGAAAGTCATTGGGAAACAGAGCACGGGGTTCTGGTGTTAGGTGAAACTATGTTTAAATCCACTTACTTGCTGTGGGATCTTCAGTCAATAAGTTCATCTCTCTGAGACCCTGTTTTCTCATGTTTGAAGACTACATTTTTGAAGTGTTCACTTCCCAGAGTGGCTCTAAGGATTCAATGAAGTCAGGCCTGTGTCAACACATGGCCACTTGTGGAAACACTTGGAAAGTGGGCGCTGCCATCTCTCTGTCCATTTTCCATGCTTTCTCCTTAGTCATTTCTTGTGGACCTGATACAGTTGCTGTACAGTACGGCTCACCTGAGTCCTGGAGCATTTCTGCTTTCAGCTTGACCCCTCTGTGCTCTGGGGCCACAGTGTGCTGGCATGAGATCCAACTGGCTTGCAAAATTTTACATGCTGTCCTTCCAACTCCGAGTCCAGAGATGTCATGTTGTTAGCTTGAATCAGTCATGCTGAGCTGATTTATACCATGGCAAGTGGCCCATGGAGGAGAATTTATACTGTGACTCTACAAAGGACAGCTCCGACCTACCGCCAGTTATTCAAGATTTACCAGCACATTTTTCCCTAAGATGTTTCTTCAGGAAAGCCACCGGAATTACTACATTGCCCTTTTCCTTTTTTTCTGCTTCCAAATGCTCCTTTATTTTCTAGACCACTATAGAAGCTCATTATTTTTTTTTCTTCAAACCAACACTTTCTTCCTGTCTATTTCCTTCTTGCACCATGGTCTTTGAGGACTGTCCCAAAAGCACTGAATTCATCCTGACTGGTGGTTTCTACTCAGAATTCTTCTGAGTTTGTGTGATAGTATACCCATGATGTATCAAAAAAAAAATAGATTTTAAAGATCTTTCTTCACTCTTCCCACTTGACAGACCCAATGCACAGGAACCAATTCAGAAAGAGTAGTGGCTTTAACACAGGGAAGAACTTATCTTGCTGCCTACCTCTGTCACTTGTGGCTCTGCAACATTAGGATATTTACTTCATATAGAGTTGCCATGGAATGTTAATATGGGTAAAGCTCTAGGACCAGCGGTTGGCATACAGTAAGTGCTCAATAAAAGTCAAATTTGCTGTGGCAGCCTTCTCTTCAGTCTGTTCACGTTCTTCCTTTTTGTTTGAAAACGCGTTCAAGGGGGCTTGAGGTGATTTCCAAAATTGGGATTATCCCACCCTCTTCCCACCTTTCTACAAATTCAGTCCACCATGGCAGATCAGAATCTAGTGTTGCCTCACCCAAAAGTCTTCTGTAATGTTCTCACGACTTCTTTATGTCTTCCTGTCTGAGAAAGGAATGAGCACCCCAAGAGTAGGGATATCTCTAGGCCATACGCATTGTGGATCTGCCATGAGCCATCAGATGAATATTACAGCTCTTGCCTTTCTGAAGATTATGAGTTTATGATGAGAGATGGTTCAGGGTTCATCATAACACAGTGGGAAAAAGTAGTGATGATGTCGGGGGAACCTCCATGGGAGAGGGATCTAATCTGTAGTCCTGGGTTTCGGAAATGTTCCTGAAAAAGGAACATAAATGAGGAAAACTGAAGAATGTGGACATCATTCAAATGGAAAGATGTGTAGTCGGACCTGGATTGCAATGGAGGAAGGCCAGGTACTTGGAAATGTCATGATGAGAAAGAGGTGTTGGCAGTTCAATATGGCCACCCTGTGGCGTCTTGAGTTTGAAATGGGGCAAGAGAATATACCAAGGTTAGCAGAGATCCCAGCTGCTGCGTTGGGATTTTATTCTAAGAACCACCAGTGTTAAGCAGAAGCAAGATCTGATTAGATTTCCACCCTGACAGATTAGTTTCCCTGTTACCCAGAGTTTCTTCTTAGCCACAATGTCATTTCTCTTGAGTCCCAGTCTCCTTCCTCTAAAAATAGAGTAATAAATTTTGAATTTTGCTGAGAGCACCATATGAGATGATGTGTGGGGAAGCATACCATCAATCTTAAGTCTGCCTACAGTCGGAGAGATCATTATTAATCTGAGATGCAGGGTGTGGTCTCATGTATCGCGGGCCCTGGGAAAGCTAACTTCACATCTTAGCCTTCCCTCTATTTGGGAAAGTGGACTAGTGCTGACATCATGATTTCCATTTTACAGAGGAGCAGAACATGTAATGCGCCAGACTCCGAGGAATTATTCACCATGTGGGAGTCTCGGATACAGGCGAGTGTTTATTGAAGGTTAAGTTCACTTGCATCCCCACAAACATATCTGCTCCAGATACAAGAGCAAAATATAAAGCAGAAACAATATTAGTAGAGTAGAACTGGGCACATAATTTTATAATAATATTGATAGAAGGTGGAATGATCTCTTGCATTTGACATCAGACCAACTAAGTCAAGGTGTCTACCTTGAGTTTCCTCACCTTTTACGCATGCCATTTCCATCACAGAGATGCACTGTCCTGGGAGTGATGGCTTCCAGGTACCGAGTTTCAGTTCCATTAATATACTTAACTGTCCTGAAAGTGAACAGAGACTGCATGGCCAGCCTTCCTCCCTGGTCTTTGATAAACCACCACCTTAAAGCTCCATGGTGGAGCTTTAAGTAACAGTAGGATACATTCTAAGATATGAGAATCAAGTAGGATTTGCAGCAGGATTCCTTTACTTTGCAGAACGTTGCTTAAGCTTTTCTAGGACTGAGGGAGCTACTAGTGCGATGTTCAAGCTTCCTGCTTCATAGCTAGGGGCTTTCCACTGAATTACACATACGATTTGGCATGTGTATTGTAAAATTCATGGTTTTCATTTTCTAGGACCAGATAAGCCCAGAGCACAAGAGATTAATTAAAAACAACGGATCGGAGTGACTACTCTTCCCAAATCCAGTTCCAGAGGCAGCTTAGCATAGCAGTTTGTGGTTTGTGCTCAGTGTCATCATTTGGAAGCTGTATTAGCCTCCCCTATAGCAGAGGGGAGCCTAAAGTGCGTGGAAAAAACCTCATGCTGTGAATTTCTTAAGTGCCCTAGAAGTACAAGACCCACCTTGGAAGAGACTGGCCAACTAGAGGAATCTGTTCACGAGCTTCCGGCTTTGTTTCAAGTGTGATATTTTCTAAACTGTGGTTTACCGTAGTACTGAGCTTTTATGTCAGAAATTTGGCATTGTTTAAAAGTTTCCTAATCTGAAAAGTACCTCTCAGATTTTTGTAAATGACTTTGCCCTGCCCCTGCAGGTCCTTCTGGGTGTTCCTCGCAGGCTGGCTACTTTTTGTCTCTAGCTGACATAGGAAGAAACCAGACACTGTGAGAGCTTATGAGTCGACGTGAAAGGAGGTTGGGGTAATTAGGGTGCAATCAGAGAACAGAGGTAGTTAGTCACGTTAAGGAGGAGGGTCTCCTAGCTTCTCTTCCCTGCTGTGATACCAGCCCAGCACCAGCAGGATGGGCAGACATGAAGAAGAAACTGACCCTGCTTGCTTCCTTCCTGTCCTTTCATCCGCCTCCTTTGAATTATAATACGTTCTGTCTTCTGAGAGGGAAGAAGCCTGTCTTAGTTACTTTTTCGTTGCTGTGACTCGACACTTGACATCCACAAATTTAGGGGAGGAAAGGTTTATTTTAGCTCATAGTTTCAGAAGGTCACAGTCCACTCAGGGGCAACTGGCAACAGTGGAAGTTCATGGCAGAGGCAGAGGAGGAGGCAGCTCCTCACAACAATGGAAACAGAAAGTCAAATTCCATCAAGTCCAGTCTCATCCCAGAGGAAGGCAGCAGCATATATATATATATATATACATCCAGGTCCCCTCCCAGTTACCCACCCCTTCTGGGCCCAGCTTCGGTGTCCTGCACCTTGTAGGTGTGATAAGCCCCAACCGCACACCTGTAATCTAACCTCCAGCCCAGGCCCCAGTCTCCCAACAACACATGCTTCCATAGACAATCCGTAACATCCAAATACATGAGACTTTTGGGGGACATGCCAGATCCAAACCACAACAGACCCACAGTGGGTGGCGCTTCCCAGCTGGGAAAAAAAGTTTGCACCTAACTGTTTTCATTACAACCTTCTGTCATCACTGTCAGGGGACTGTAATCTTCACAGAGTTCAGGGCCGTAGAAGAAGGAAGGAACGGTTGGGCTGCACCAACCACTTGAGCCCCCAATGGAAGAAGTAGGATTAAAGGGGGGCCTTGAAACAATGGAAGGAGGTGAGGAACACAGGTGCTTCACCGAAGAACTGTAACTGGCTGGCCAGTGTAGACCGAGTTCAATTTTAATGAGTAAACAGAAGCTAATATACATAGACTATTGTAATTGTGATGCCGGGCATTGAATCCAGGCTTTACACCGAGCTACATCTGTAGCCCATGTTTTTATTTTTTAGTTTGAGACAGTCTTGTTAAGTCCTCAAGTTGCCCAAGCTGGACTCAAACCTGTAATCCTCCTGCCTCAGTCTCTCTGAGTTCTGGGATTACAGGCCTATACCACCAGGCTCAGCTAAGTTTTATATATTATTTGGCAATATTTTTCCTTCGATGAAATTCCCTAAATCTACTTAAAATAGTTTCATTCATACATTATAGGAGTCTAAGTAGCTGTCCATTTTCTATCTGAAGGATTAGACAAAAAGTTATTCAGTTGATAAATTATTATTAGTCAGCTAAAAAGGGAAAACCACAAGGGATAATTAGGTGACTGTTAGTAGATAAAAATTATCTACTGTCCTGGATTATGTATATGGAAAACGTGTTATGTCATAATAAAATTCTTAGAAATATTAAATAGGGGTGGAGGAGTAGCTCAGCAGTTAGTGTTTTCCTGGCCAGCTCTAGGCCCTGAGTTCGATTCCCCAGTATCATATAAGCTGGGCATGGTGTTCAAGATGCGCCAGGAGGATTTCTGTGTGTTCAAGGCCAGGATGGGCTACGTAGTGAGTTCAAGTCCAGCCTGGACTATACAGTGAGACCTTGTCGCAAATAAAAATAATATTAAATAAAAAGAGAAAAATATAAATAAAAAGAGAAAAATATACAAAACCAAAATTGTTTAATATGCACTGACTAAAGAAAGAAGGAGCTACATGAATATGTTATTAGGATTATTTTTAATATTTAATTATTAAATGAGTGGCTGGAGTTCTAATAGGGTCATAGTGGCAGACAAAAAAAAAAAACTATGTAATGAGTATAAACATAGAAAATTCAAGCAGCTGTCACTTGAGCCCCCAGTTGAGTTAGATTTACTTAGAGTTATTCAAGATGATTCAAATTTCTATTACCAAAGACCATTTTTTCATTTTTTTTTCAGTATAGGGGTTTAAACCCAGTGGCATTCTACTACTGAGTTACATCCTCAGTCTTTTTTTTTTTTTTTAAATTAAGGCAAGTTCTTGCTAGCTGCCCAGGTTAACATGAAACTTTCAATCCTCCTGCCTCAGCCTCCTGAGTCAAATCGCTAGACTCAAGGCATGAGCCATTGTGCTGAGTTCATTTGAAGATTTTAGTGTATACATGGTAGGAGCTCCGACTTCACTGCGTAAATGAGCAGGGTTTGGTGAATAGACTGTAGGTTTTGCTGGATCTGCTTTAGACCAGCCCCCACATGGTGCCTTCATAGCCCTGAGCAGGGATCTGAACGGGCAGAGCCACTCTCTGGGGGTTGGGGGGGGGACACTTAATGCAATGATTCTTTCTTCTCAGAACCAGAGATCAGAAGCCCAAGACTATAACCAAGGGGAAAACTATACTTGAAATGAAATCAAAGGAAACAAACCCCATTACCACATTTTCCTTCCCCCTCGACTGGTTCTTTATTCCTTGAGTTAGAAAAGAGGGGGTGTGGTTCCAGGGTTGGCCCTGATGCCTCCCCATCAGAGAAACCTGGTTTTCAGTGCTGAGGTCTCCTCTGAAGGGCTCAGTTTTCCTGTCTGTGAAATGTGTTGGAGTCCGCTGTGGGCAGCAGGAGATTGACCCACACCATCTGGGTTAAGCAGCAAAATTTTCTAGGGATAAACACGAGGCCACCAAAAAAAAATTCTGTGTTTGTGTTTATTCTGCTTTAATATATCATCTTCTAGGAAAATCTACACAGCCGTGGGCTGTAGTATAATCAAATTCTGGCATGGGGTGGTGGAGACGTGCGGCTCCTCCTGCTTTGGGAACATAGTTGATTTCCAAGGGCCCGTCCAGGCTTAGCACCCCTGGCCTCTGGAGACTGAATTCCTGCCTGCATCCTTGGGAGCTCTGTTGTTGTGAGGTAGTTATCCAAGCACAACGGATTTTTCAATGTTAGGGAAAGGGGAAGGGAAAGGCTGGGGCACAACCTTGCTAGTTAAGCAAACTTGTTTGGAGGGAAAGCTTGAGAGGGCCTCTGTGACCGGGGGGGGGGGGGGGGGGGGGGGGGGGGGGGGGGGGGGGGGGGGGGGGGGGGGGGGGGGGGGAGCGGGGCAGAGAGCTACTGTCTAAGTGAGGGTTTTTTTAAATCTATGTATTACATACCTTCCCCCTGACCATTATCACTCTCTCCCCCCACTTTCCCTTTCCCTCTCCACAAAATCCATGTTCTTACTTTCTTCCGTATGTGTTACTTTCTTACAGTCTGGTTTTCTCATATTAGAGAAACCATATAATATTTAACTTTCTGGGTCTGATACATTTCACTGAGTATAATGTTCTCAAAGTTCATCTATTTTCCTACAAATGACTCAAGTTTGTCACTCTCTATGGCAGAATAGTATTCTGTTGTGTGTATATACCACATCTTCTTTATCTGATCATTTTTAGTTCGACCTATTGGTTTCTTCCCAGATTTGGCTATTATAAATTATGCTATAAACAATGGAAAGCTTATATGTCACTATCTTGTGGTGACTTCAGCTCTTTTAGAAAGATACTCAAAAGAGGTGTATCTGGGTCCAACGGAATATTGATTTTCAGTTTTTTGAAGAATCTGTACACTGATTTCCATAGTGGTTGTACCAGCTCACAGTCTCACCAGCATTTGTTTTTGTTTTTGTTTTTTTTTTTTTGAGTTCTTAATATCAGCCATTCTTACTGGAGTTAGATGGAGTTAGAACCACAGTGTTGCTTTAATTTGCATTTCTCTGAGCGCTAAAGATGCTGAATATTTTTTATTGGCCATTCAGACTTCTTCTGAGTACTGTTTATTCACTTCAGAGTTCCGTTTATTGACTGGGTCTTTTATTCTGCAAGGTCTATTTTTCTTTTTTTTTCAGTTCTTTATATATTCTTGATAGTAGTCCTCTGTCTAAGGAGTAGCCGGCAAGTATTTTTTTCCCATTCCGTGGGTGCTCTCTTCCTGAGTGAGGTGTTTTTGTAGGGTAGAAGGGGCAGGATGTGGGTGAAAGTTGAGGCAGGTGTTGGAATTAGGTGAAGGGGATATGGAGAGAAGTTAGGGCAGGGCTGTAATTGGGTGGCCAGTCTGGTCCTGAAGATAAGACTGCTGTTCCTGTGTCGAGTGTCCCAGGAGCACACCTCAGGGGTAGACAGCTAAGCTTCAGATAACCGCGCTTTGTTTCAGGTAGCTGGGATGGCTTCAGAGAGCTGCACTGCGTGCATCCCACAGTGGCGGTGGGCTGGCACCTTCTAACACGCAGCATCCTTTGGGGGCCACAGCTTCAGCCTTTTTTCTTTGGGCCATAGAAGAACATATCGCATTTCCTTCACTCTAAAGGCTGGAATAGAGGAGGGTGTGTTATCGCCTGATACACGTACAGTCCCATTCTCTTCCCATCAGCCCCAATCCCCAGACCCGGCTCAGGCTTTTACCAGGGTGAAAAAAGATATTACTTTTATTACTAAATATAATGTAATGATTTAAAATAATTATAAAATTGACATTAGGATTCAAACACTACCCATAATATAACATAAACTGAGTTAATTATTTTTAGATGCAAAGCACTGAAAATTCTCTCCGTAGTTAGCAAAGAAGGAATTTCTTAGAAGTACATGAGCTAGGTCATAGGATCAAAGGAAGAGTTGGATCATCAGACCTCAGCAAAGGCAGGACCTAAGGCATGCTATGGGATGGGTAGCAGGACTCACCCACAGCTTCTTTGGGGTGACCCACAAAGCGTCTCCACTGATTCCATTGAGTTTCATTGTCTGTACATAAATGCAAATGGTGCTGTCTGGATGATTGAGCTCATTACTCAGGAAAGAAAACACAGCTGTCTGCCTTTTGGACTGAGTGTGTGACCACCCCACGAAGACATAGCTTCATAGTTTATGTGTATTCCTTGTTATTCTCAGCACAAAGTTTCCAAAAAGTATCACATCCTTTCAGCAACAAAAGCCCTCAAGGTGTGGCTACCTGGTACAGTGCAGACATGCTGAGGCATTGGCTTCGTTCTTCAGATTTGAAACACACTGCCATCCCCACAAGCACCTTGGCTTTTTGGGCTCACCTTGACAGATGTTCTTGTATCCCACCCTGGAGACAGTACCTGGAGTGTAAAGGCTAGTGTCCTCACCTGCGTGGCAGGGCCCCATTGCCCAAGTGCTATCACCCAGCTCCCTGATACAAATACACTACTTATCACTGGTTCCTTGAGTGGGCATCAGAAATGCATGAACTATGATCAGAATTCACAGTGGATGTTTAAATTTTAAACATGTAATATATTATAAGACAAAGACATTTACCATCTGTCTTAGTTACCTTTTCATCGCTGTGACTCAATACCTGACATTCATTACTTAGGGAGAAAGAATTTATTTTAGCTCATATTTCAGAAGGTCTCAGTCCTTTCGTGAGTGAGTGGTTGGAAAATAGTAGAATTACATGTCAGGGCTAGAGCCAGGGCTCCAGGAGATGGAGATTCTTACAGCATGGTGGAAAAGACAGACTGTGAGGAAGGGCCAACCCCCTCCAGGTCAAGCCCCAAGCATCCTCTCCTTCCATCCAGGCCCCGCCCCCAACCTGACACAGAATCCATAAGATCATGAGGCTTCTGGGAAAAATTCCAGATCCCCCTCCCCGACTCCCCTTTGCTCGGAACACAGTGATGATATTATTTTTGTCACTTTCTGGTGCACTTCTGAAAGTCCTTTAGTGAAGATGTAGTCTTCATGCGTTGCCTTAAAAAAAAAAAAACAAAAACAAACAGCAAATACTATTGCCCTGTGTCACCCAGTGGAAAGGCAAGCTCATAAAAAGTATTCTGGTGTGTCCTCACCCTCCTTATTTACCAGACATGGCACTGTGCAACTTCTAGGTCTTCCCCAAAATGAATCATGGCAGATACATGTTTTGAATTGACTCAGGACCTCAAGCCAGTCACAACAGCACCGCTAGAGATACTCAGGAAAGAGAACCTCCAGAATTGCTTCCGAAAGTGGCAAGAGCAATGGGGTGTGTGCACGAAGGGAGAATGTTTTGAGGGTGATTAATAGCATGTGTGTCCTACTGTAATGATTCCCTGTAGGTTTTGATCACACCCAGTGGGTTCCCTTGTTTCTCTTGGTTACCGAGTTCCCAAAATCCATTCAGCTCTATTCTGCCGCATCTCTTAACACCTGCTCCCTCCCAGGGCAATGTGGTTAAGATTACCTGGAGTCAGACATAATCTACCGTACTCCTCCTCCTCTCCCTGCATCCTACCCTGCCCCTCAAGTCCTCAGTCAGGATGTTTGTCACTTCTGCAGGCAAATACCGGATCTGGGAAAATTCGAGAGCAGGGAAGGACCGCATTAGTCACTGGGCACTCCTGGGTGGGCCTGCTCCCTGAGGATGCTGGTGTGGCTTTCCTCGGTGCCCTGGGCCACTGCTGACTGCTACCTTCAGCCGCATTCCCCCTGCCCTTACCCCCCTGGGCTACGACAGTTGCTCTTCTGCTCTGATCTCATTTTTTTTTTTCAAAGGGAAAATACCAGCCTGGGGCTCCCCGACTGCCACTCTCCACCCACTGAAATCCTACCCTGACTCCAGGACCCGGCTCACTGCAACTTTTTCCACAGAGCCTGCCTTCTTCTCTGTTCACCCCGCCTCTTTGGGCTTCTGTCGCATTTTTCTGTTTTCCTTAGAAGATACAGTGTCTGTGTTGTATCATGACCAGGTCTGTCTACTTCGCTGCACTGGTGACTCCCACGGGGGTCCTGTAACTCCCCGGCACACTCCCCTGGGGGATGGGGCGGGCTTCAGTTAGAAGGCATGTTCCACAGCCTTCTACCAGGTGTTCTTTCCAGAAGCAGCATCTTCACTTCCCTGTGGAGAATGTCTTCCCCGTGATTTACGTTCAGCCTCTGTGGTGCAGGAATGGAAGGGACTTTGTCCCCTCTGTGAGTGGCAGGCAGATGATGTACTGTCATCCCCCTGGCCTTCTCAATTTGGGTCACAAGAGGACAACAAAAGGATTCTCTGAAGACTTGAGCAACAGTTCCTCCGACCTACAACCCCTATCACTTTCCTGCCTAAATTCATGTAGGGAGGTAGTGACTAGGTCCACGATACTTTCTGCCATGGAAGCCTGTGGAGTCTCACGTGATGCTGGGGAGCTGAACTCGGGGTCTCAGCAATCAGTGTCTTGTTTCATTGCCTCCAACTGAAGATATAAAGGTGGACTTCCCGAGTCACAATATGCAGGACAAGGGCTGAGAGATCTGCGTTTTTACAAGAATTTGCCTGGTGATTTCCTTAAAAATGAATGTTTTATTTGGCATAGTTTTAGATTTATGGCAAAGTTATAAAGATGGTGAGTTCCCTTCCTTTATTTTCTAAAATGTGTGTGTATTTGTGTCCATGCTAGCATTTAATGTGCTCATGAGTTCCTGTAACCTGAACACCCACTGTGGTACGTTTGTCGTAGTGGAGAAACTGGCACAGGACACTGCTGCCAACTGACTTCAAAGCTTGGATCTCACTTGTTTCCCCCCTGAATGCCAGCTGGCTGCCCCAAGAGCCGGTGCAGGGTACCATGCTGCTTTGGGTCAGTGTGTCCCTCCAGTGTCCTTGGCTCTGTGAGGTTTTCATGACCAGTCTTGGTTTTCATGACCTGGCCAGCCTTAAGGAGTACTGGCTGGTGTATTAGTCAGATTTGCTGTTACTAGGACCTAATGCCCAACACCCACATCTTGAAGGATGGAAGGTTTAGTTCAGGGGAGTCAGTCGTGGCCAGCTGGCTTCAAGGCAGGATCATCATCCTGGGAGGGCACAGCAGGGCAAAGATGCTGGGCTTATAGCAGCAGGGAAGCAATGCAAGGCAACAGCGTTGAAAGAAGAGGAACGCTGATCCTGCGCCACACTGGGGGTCACATTTCCATCACGCACTCCGGCACATCCAGAAGTATGCTTTACTAATGCCCTGGGCGTTTTAATTCAGTCAAGTTGACATTCTTATGGGTATCCCGTGGGGTGTCCGCATCTCCTGTAATGATTTTGACACTGTCCCAGACTCTATCTAAGCTTAAGGACAGAACTTTGTACTGTCTCCACCACTCACCATGTGCTCAGTGCGTGCCCAACCCAGAACTAAGAGCTCAGTGGGTGGATATTGAAACAAGCATGATGCCTGTTTCCCGAGTCCGTGCTCTCCTGCCCTGGGAGCCAGGCCTCGCTCCTCCCCACGTTCCATGCCACATAACCCTGCCCTGGGGGCATCCAAGGAGCCCCACCATTGCACGGGACTGAAAGCACTAAACTTTGGTTGGTTTTGCAGACAGAACTGATTGTGACGTTTCAAAGGTAACCCTACGGCCGCTATGTAGCCACTGCCTGATGCCTGTCTATCTATCAGTTTATTCATGGGCATGCTGTTCGTGGCCCAATCATACATGAAGAAAAAAGGGGTGTCTGCTGATAGGCTCTCATCGGAGCTGGAAAGGCAGACTCTTGCCCCAGGCATGTTTGTAAATTTAAAAATACTTCAGATGCTTTTGCGATGGTGCTTATTCTGGTTCAGCGGTCAGGGGGAATGCATGGTGGGGTGGGGAAGAGGGACGGGGGGTCATCTCTGAGCTGCTGGATTAAGGGTGCCCTTCTGTCTCCAGTAGAGGGGGCAGCACGCACTGGGGTCTCCTCCTCCAGGGAGCTTCGCAGGTGGACGCTAGTCAGACAGTGACTGAAAACAACAGTAAGAGAAAGCATATATTCTGCACAGTCTGCATTGCAGTTTCCTAACATACTAAACACATCCCCTACACAAGCATCTAATAAAGCTAGTATTCTAAAAGGAGTGATAAAGGTTCAAAGGGCCAAGGAAAATGCCCAAGGTAGCCAGGCTCCAAGTGGCAAAGCGGCGGTTGGGACTCACGTTCTTCAATGGTGACCAGTTCACATTCTGCCCATTGCTGTTCAGAGAGTCTCCCAAAGCTACCTGCTTTCTTTCCAAACACGAGTTGCATATTTTTTACTATGACGTAAACAAATGATACTTATGGTTTTGAATACGTTTCATATCCAGTATCATAGAGTACAGCATTCCTCAAAATGTGGTCTGCAGTCTGTAGCTCAGTGGTTAGAGTACTGACCTAGCACATGTGAGGCCCTGAGTTCTACTCCTGTGCATCACATAAAGAAAAAATCAGGCAAGCATGGTGGGTAAGCCCGCAACTCCAGAACTCAGAAAGCTGAGGCAGATGATTGCAGTGAGCTCAAGGCCAGTCTGGGCTACAGAGTGAGTTCCAGATTGCAAAGTGAGATCGTGTCTCAGAATGAAAAAAAAAAAATGTGGTTCTGGCGACAGCTGTTGTCACAACCCACAACCCCACAAGGAATGTGTCGCAACTCCACAAGGAGCGTGTTTTAAGGACTGATGCTAAACTTCATGTCAGACTTCCTGAAATGGATTTCAGGATGAGACCAGAGCTTTTAAAAACAAACCCCACAACGGATGCAAATTCTCGCTGAAGGTTGAATGTTTCAGTTGCACAGAAGTAGGCAGGATGAGCGATCAGGGCTTGTGTAACTTCAGTTCTGCGACTTTCTAGATGGTCAGTTTGGGGCATATCAAACCCTCGGATGTATGTTTTTTTTTTTTTTTCCTAACACGTGGTTGGTGTTAGCATAATAAAAGAAAATGATTCAGGTTCAGGGGCTCACACCCCCACAGTGATCTCAGGTCTATTGGAGGATGAGACAGGAGAGCTCCAAGTCAGAGTACAGTATGTCTCAAAAACTGAAAACAAAAGGCAATAGGGCTGGGACAGAGCCCCGTGTGAAAAGAAAAGCCGGGAAGAATGGTCATAGTTAAGAGGCTCTGAACCAGGGCTTGCTGGCCTCAGCACTGCTGCTATGTAGGCATCATAGTTCTGTATTGTGATGGGCCCCGTCTTCGGCATGGAAGTGTATTGAGCGGGACCCCTGCCCTTTATCCTCCAGATGCAAGTAGCATCTGCTTCCTGGTAGTGACAACCAAAGACATCTCCCTGGGCAAGAGGTGGCCTTGAATCATGTTATAGTTTAAATCTAAAAAGTTCCCTAAAAATCTCATGTGGTTGGAAGGTGACAGGTCATGGGGATGTTATACTCATCGGTAAACTAATACATTGATGATATTTATTTATTAATATATTTATTTTGAGGCAGGGTCGTGCTCTATACTCCGTGCTGGTCCTGAATTCATTATGTAGCCCTAGCTGGGCTTGAATTCATGACCACCCTCCTGTCTCAGGCTCTCTGGAGAATTAAGATTGCAAGCATGTGCCAGCCACCATACCAGGTGATTCTGGGGAATTGAACCCAGGGCCTTGTGTTTGCTAAGCAAGCGCTCTACCTAACCATTGAGCTGCATTTCTTGCCCTCCATTGATGAATTCATGTGCTGTTAGAAGATGGGGTCTGGTTTCAGGGCTGGGTCATTGGAGGAGTGACCTGGAAGGGGTTCTTTCTGTCTCTCTCTCTGCTTCCTGGCTGCCATGAAGTGACCACTTTCCTCTGCCATGCCCTTCCACCATTGCCTTTTTTTTTGGTGCAAGCTGCCCCCACCCTGCATGGGCAGGTGGACTGAATCTTCTGAACCTGTGAGCTCAAATAAACTCCTCCTCCTTTAGGTTGTAAATGTCAGGTATTGTATCCCAGTAACAGGAAAAGTACTAAGAAAGCATTGGAGACTGCTGTTTTCGAGGAAGGTAGAATTGGCGCAATTCATGGCTTTTCTGTTTACAATCTCTGTAAATTTGAGAAACATTTGTAACCCTTCAAATCCTGAGTTTTCTTTCCTATAAGATGAAGTTTCTTTGCTCTCCCAGATGGTTCTACAGATCGCATGAGGAAACACCTATCAAAAGAGCAGTGAATGTTTGATTCTATGCTGTGCGTGTGGGAGTGTGGGCGTGCATCTACGTGTGTGGTTCTGTAAATGCTGGAACACTGTCAGACTTTTTTAAAAAATTAAGAGCCACTTTCCTTTCCTCTTGTTTATGGAAATGAGTTTTCAAACATGTGACTTTCTTAACTTTAGGTCAGAAGCCCTGAGCCAAGGGCGTTACTATTGAGATGGGACCGTGAAATTGCCCAAGCTGAATCAGACATATTATTTTACAGTACAACCAGATAACAGCTGATGCAGGCTGTTGTATAGACTGAAACTGCAGAGAGTTGAATGGATGCGGCTAAACTTGACTCTGAAAGAAAGGCAAGATACGCTGGGACTGGGCTTTGGCTCTGCAGGCTTCTCCTCCAAGTTGCTTGAAAACTCTTCCAGCACCTTTGTTGCCTCACCTGCAGAGCAGGCTACCGCTCTGGACCCAGCCCGTTTATTTTTCTCCAGGCTGCAGGATAAATCATTCATCTCTTCTGTCCATGAACTTGCTGGTTGCACTCATAGCATTGAGACTGGGCGGGTGTTTGGATTAACTCTCCCCTGGTCTGGCTGTCCAAACCCTGACTCTATGTGGCCAATCTTTCAAGAGTATGGAAGACTTGAACATTTGGGACAAATTAAGCAGTGGGACAAAAGCAACACAGTCCCCCTTTTAAGATGAAGTGCTGCTTAAGTGCCTATGCCGTTTCCAGGCCAGATGGGATGTTTCTCCTCACGTCTGCTCTGAAGGGGCACTGGGACCCAATGTGTGGGCAGGAGTAAGACGCCCAGGCTCTCCATGGCACCAGCTCTATGGAGCTGAGTGATTAGTCTGAGATAACCATCTCAGTTGGACCTGAACTTGACCTGGGGATTTCCACTTTCCCTGCCATTGCTTCGGGTGTCTATGGTGCCTCCTGTATCTCCCCAGCTCCGATCATTTGAATAATGTTTCTTCTATTGTTTCTCTTTCAACAATGACTATAATATACAGCTTGATGCTTTTTTGGCTGGGACCCAATTTTTGTGAAGACTAATTAGTCACCTAAATCCTTACTGTAGAATCCCTCTTGGATATTCAGGGAATGTTGCATGCTGCCTGCAGTTGGAATGAGTATCCCAGTGAGTGTCAAGTTCATGGACGGCTGTGCCCCTCAGCCTTTAGCAGCCTCCCCTGGTGGCAGGATCATATGCTGGGACCCCTCCTTTTGATTACTGCTAAGGACATGATGCTCACTACCTTTCAAAATGATGCACTGCTTTGTGGGATGGTGTCAACTGCGAGTCTCCAGTCTGGCCACCTGGCTGTGTCCATCCTGACACTCACTGTCATCTGGGACTGTGCAATTTGCTTGCTAACTCATTGACTGTCTAGTTCTTTCTCCCCCTAGAAGATAGACACTGTGTGAGGATGGAGAACTTCCTGGTGTTTGTTTGGCTCCCCTGACGTTCTCATTGAATATTGATGAGTAAATGAATGAAACATGAGGCAGGATCAAAATATATGGTGAATATTTAAAATTTTAAAAATATAGTAAATGACGCATTGCCATGAACTCTCCTCAAAATACCCCTTCCCCCTTGCTTCCAACACACCCCATTGTTCTTCCACTTTCTGAAGCAGTTCTCAAAGTCTTTCCTGAGTATGATTGAAAAAAAAAGGTGTATGCTGCTACAGAATGCTATCCAACACTGAGGTAAGCTCAAGGAAACACAAAGTCAAATTATGGCTTGTTTTCATATGCCTGATTTACCATAGCTGGTACCGGGAAACTTCGGGTTCTTTCTCAAAGTCCACATGTCGCTGGGTGTGGTGACACATCCCAGCATTTGGGAGGCTAAGGCAGGAGGATTGCCATGAGTTCAAGACCAGCCTGGTATACATGGTGAGTTCAGGACCCTATCTCAAAACAAAATGAAAAAAAGCAAAAATGACCATGAATGATAAATGTTTCAAAATCAATCAGGACATCGAGGCAGTTAAGACAACACATCTGAAAATATAAAGAGGACTTTCAGAATGATTTCAGTAAGGGGACTATTTTAAAGAGATTTGATGACAGTGTATCTTTTACTTTAATGAAGTTTTCAAAAGTTTAAGCATTCGCTATTTTTTTTTTTTTTTTAGCAGCTCTGCTAGTTTGTTCTCTGGGCTGGACTTGTCCCCTGGTGGGCAACGTTGATGTCCCTGTTCTTATTTTTCCTCTAGCAATCAACCTGAAGCGTTGAGACAGAGTGAGCCCCATGTGGTAAGAAGACCATGGACAGCCCTGTGTGAGTGTCCCACCTGGTCTACCTGCAAAACTCTTAGGTCATTGATATTCCTGAGGTATGACTGCTTCAATTTGTAAACTACATTTGCCTATAGGATGGTACCAAACTAATACACTGTTGTGAAGGTTAATAGAGGTTTTCCTATACTAGTGTGACTCGTGATAGTTTAAATCATGGAAGATGCTAGAGTGCCCGTCAACAGATAAGTGGATAAAGAAAATGTGATATATATAAACATTATTCTGCCACCGAGAAAAATTAATTTGAGTTATTTTTAGGAAAATGAATATATCTTGAGACCATTATACTTAGTGAAGTGAATCAGACCCAGAAGATTAAATATCATGTAGTTTTCCTAATATGAGAAATCCGAAGTATAAGTAAGTAAAAGAGACAAACAGGAGAGATGGTAAGAGGCAGGGAGATGGATCTGTGGAAAGGAAAAGGCGCAGTGGATGGAGGTAAGATGGCGGGAAAGTGAACGTGAAGTTGATGTACTGTGCACGTGCTCCGACTCCTCAGCATTATTGTATATCATAAATTCATATTATTAAAATAATAACTCTTGGAGAAAAAAGGAGATTTTTCTGAACTGCCTAATGGTGTTTGGCACTTGGCACTTGTTGGGGTTCAGTAGCTATGACCTTGATTGCACTGAGAAAGTCAAGTGATTCTTACCAGAAGAGTCAGCAGAGACAAGGATGGAAGCTGTAGTTTGGTTCTGGAATATCCTCCCAGAAGCCTCATGTGTTTACATGTGGTGATACAACTGTGGGACTGTGGGTTATGGGGAGGTGGGGCCTGGTTGGAAAGGGCAGATACTTGAGGTGGGGCAGATGCATGGGAATATTTTGTCAACTTGTTGAGATTGAGGGTTGCCTGGGCAGAGTTTTCTGGTACTTGTTATTGACTTGTGGGCCAGGAATGGGGTAAGGGCACCTGTCCAGGACCGGGGGACCCAACTATCAGCTTGAACTAAGTAAAGGAAGAAAGAAGAAATGTTGTTACAGCTTCTTCCTGGGAAAGCTCTATCCTCGCCAGAGCTACAGTCATTGCCTTTATCCTGCTTCACATGGTTTCTGTCTCCGACCGGTTGAGCAGCTCTCCAGCCTCTGCCATGGGCTTCCACCATTGCAGGCTGCCCGTGAACAGACTGTGGGAGAACTTCCAAAACTGTCAGCTAAATAAATCTTTCCTTCTTTAAATTGTGGTTGTCAGGTATTCTGTCACAGCAGTGGATAAGTAACTCAGACAGTGGCCCATGTGTCTGTCTCTCCAAGTCAGAATCTCTATCTTTCCAAAAGCAAGCAGACCAAAGTGACACGTTTATTGAGTTTGGGATATTATTCTAATATATCAGATACCTCCAGTTGTGCACTCAAAACAGAGGTGGTATCAGCATGGTGAGGCCTCTCTGCTTTGGCTATTCTAGAATATATTTGGCTCCAAATGTACATTGATTTTCCTTTCTTTCCAACTCTCATAAATCTGGATTTTTAAACTGTTTACTCCCCCAGATGTGCTTGGATTCTGGATATCAAACAAATGTCTGTTCTTCTCCCTCCCTTCCTCTCCCCCCTCTTACTCACCTCCCTCTCTCCATCTCTCTTTCTCTCCAGGATCTGTCTGTCACTGTCCTAAATTAGGAACACATCACAGTCAGTTTAACTCTCCCAATTTAATAAACACCAGATCTCCCAAATGTTAGAGTCTAGGCTTTAGCAAGATATTTAGCTGTGGCTCATATTCGAGACTAGGGAAAAACGTGGTCAATGACACAAAATAAGAGAGGGGTTTGTGGGAGCAGATGGGTCACCCACTAGGCCAAGAATGAGAGGACAGGTGGTTCAGGGCCAGTCGCTACCATGTGGCTGGACTAGGTACAAGGCTTCTGGTTTTGGAGCCCCCTGCCAGGAGTCCTGAGCTTTAATTAGTATAGCTCAGACTTCTGCTGGGTGGTGAGTGGTTAGCTATTGGGCAACAAGGATTTTCTCCACTAAGACGCTTCCAGAGTGGAGGCCCTTCCAGTGGATACAGGATGACAGCTGAGA
Organism: Ctenodactylus gundi; assembly: GCA_004027205.1. NCBI lineage: Eukaryota > Metazoa > Chordata > Mammalia > Rodentia > Ctenodactylidae > Ctenodactylus > Ctenodactylus gundi. The sequence continues at coordinate 91,574 of PVKB01002485.1, read as the reverse complement.
GCCCAAGGAAACCTCCTAAGCTTTACCTTCACCTGGGCAACATTAGCCCAGAAGTTACGGCAATGTTAACCATAACTTTGGACCAGGTCAAAAGTACGAGTCCTTTTCTGGTTGTTGGCGTTGTTCAGAGGAAAATGTTTTAGAGGAGGAGATGGGGGAAAAACATAAGTCTAGGACTAGGCCTCGATCTTCCATAAACTTGTCCTGGATCATGAAAGAAGGGATTTCTACCTTGTGGACCTGCAATTCCTCATGTGTAGTCTGAGGAAGACCTCAGAGTGGACACTTTAGAAGTATAGTCTATGAAGCAGAGCAGGGATTCTATACATGGGAGAGCTCTACCTGACAGCTGAATTTCAACCACAGTGCTTTCTACTGTGTTTAAGTGAATAAGAGTTTCCTCAAGATGTCCGCATATAATCCTGGGGACCTGTCAGTGTGGGACCCTCCATAGCAAAGGAGACTTTGTAGATGGGATTATGTGAATAACTTTGAGATGTAGGGATTAGTCTGAATGAGCCAGGTACATTTAGTGTGATTATAGGACTTACTGTTTGAGAGAGGAAGAAGAGTCAGAGTGGGAGAAGGAGAGAACTGAAGAAGCAGAGAGAGAGGGGGGGTGAAGATGCTGAGGCATTCACTTTGAAGATGCAGGAAAGGGCCACAATCGAAGGAGCACAGGCAGGTTAGAAGCTGGGGACAACAAGGAATTAACTCCCCCAATGAGGCCTCCAATGAGACAGCAACCCTCCTAGCCTCCTGATTTTAGATATCTTAACCTCCAAATTATAATGTGTATGTATTGCCTTCAGCCTGGAAGTTTGTGTATATTTGTTACAACAGCCTGAGGAAACAGATACAGGGCCTGCATGAGATAAGCCATTGGGATTTTTACCTAATAGTTCACCCGAGGAAGGATTTTAATGGTTAAGAATGTCAAGACACTGGGACAGTTGGTCCTTACAGTTGATATCAGCTTGAGAAGCCTATGACAGAACGCTTAGTGCCAAAAGGTAGATCTGGAACAAAGAAGGCAGCTGCTTGCAATCCATGTGGGCTCTACGAAGCTTTCTTCCCTGGCCACGCCCATTTTGTCCTGTCATATTCTGTAAAGTCAGGACGCTTCTCCATAAGATGACAGGCTCTGGAAGGCAGGGCCTCCTGTCCTGTCCCCTTGACAGTGTTCCCCGTGCTGGGCCTGCTACACATGCTCAGTTACTTAACTTCAGAATTAGTAAATAAATTAAGGCCAATGGCTCTGGCAGAAGTGTAAACCATGTAAGGCCACTGTAAAAGACAATTTGTCAATATCATATAAAACCAAATCTATGTAACCTTACCATATAGTCTATGCATCTCACTCCTTGTTACCTAACTAAAGTGAGAACTCATATCTACGTAAAAACCTGCACATTGATGTTTATAGGAGCTTTATGTATTTATATAATTACTAAACTTTGCACACAAACAAGATGTCCTCTAGACAACAAACTATTTTTCAGTACTAAAAAGGAAGCTACCAAGGCACGAAAAGATAGGAAAGCTATTAAATGCATTTACCAAGTCAAAGAAGCCAATGAGAAGGCAGCATACCATACAACCCAACTCTAGGACATCTGGGAACGACGAACAGTAGAGACAGCAATGGCCTGGGGGAAGAAGGATGATGATGTCGAACATAGAAAGTGTTTAGGGTAGTGTAATTACTCTGTGTGATACTACAACAGTGCACCAAAATATATGCAGTGAGTGTTTAACTAAAAATTTATTACACTAAAAGACATCTTGCCATTATTAATCCTTCTCAAAATATAGCCTCATTGCCTTGCACCCACTTACCCCCTTGTGCTTGCCAGTTTTTAAAGAAATTCTGGAAGTGCTCTTTCTTGACTGTCTTTATAAGGTGTGATCAAAAATAGTGTGAATGCTCCTGCTGCGAGTCATCCAACAGGAAGGCAATGTTGTAGAAACATAACAGTGTGTCCTCATCCACTGTGTTCATGAAATGTGGCACCATGTGGCTTCTACATATGCCCCAAGGTCAAAGTGACCTTGGAAGGTAAATACTTTGAGTTGATTCAGGTCATCGAGTCAGCCATGACAGGGCAGTATACTCTCAAAGAGGACTTCCTGAGCTGCTTCACAGGGTGGCAAGAGCAATCGGATAAGTGTGTTGGAAGGGAAGGAGGTTATTTTGAGGAAGGTCACAGCAACGTGTTTCTTTCTGTAATAAAATTTTTAATATTCACTGTATGTTTCGATCACACCAGATACGTGTTGCCACATACTTATTAGAACTCAGAGTGTCTGATGCTGCCAGTGAACCCAGATATAATCTGTGGGTGGTGATCATATACCGTAGAGGTCCATCATTTGTAGCAGATTTGTTGCTGCGGTGGGGGATGCTAGCAATGGGGGAGAGAAGAGAGAGTGCATGTGTGATGTGTGGGTTACAGGAATGGGGGGCATATGAAAAGCTTGTACTTTCTGCTCCACTTTGCTGTGAACCTAAGAGTGCTCTAAAAATAAAGTCTATAAATTTTTTGAAAAGATCACTAAGGCCACTTGTCTGCCTTTACTTTTTTAAACAGACTACACTTTTGCAAAAGTTCTTCCCCTACAACTGACTTTTCTTTGCTGTTCTCCTGAGTTGTGCTTCTTATTCCAGGCCCTCTGAGGGGGTTGCTGACCCTCTCCCCGCCTCCCCACCCAGGCAGGCCCCTGCCATGTGTCCCCAGCACCTCTCGATCTGACCTTTACCCTGTCACTGGTCCGTGCTCGCTGTCCTTGTTGTGCTTGCTCATGTGACCTCTTGGACTGTGAGTTCTTGAGGGAATGGGAACGTCCTTCATCTCCACACTCCTGAGGCTCAGCACAGCTCTTCGCATGAGGCAGGGCGCCTTCGGTACTTACCGGCTGGATGGTTGAGGTTAAAACACCTGAGCAAACTTGACTGTCCTCCTTCGCCGAAACTGTTCCTTTGTCCATCTTTCAAGTTTCCAAATCTCTTCCACTGTTATCTTCCTCTGATTTCTTTCTTTATTGAGAGTTGCATCCACCTTACATTGCCTTATCTTCTGAGGTGAAAAGTGCTGATTTCTGCCCAAGATGTTCTTAAACTTCCGGAATCTCGAAAACAGTAAATGTGGCTGTTTCAGGAAGTACACGTCCTAGACACCCTAGGCTGATATTCAGGTGAACACTACCAGTTTCCCAGATAGTCATGGAGTCCTTTGTTTTCTTTCTCATATTTATGAATTTTATTTGATATTGTGAGAATCAAATCCTTCTGAGATGATGTAGCAAAATCACATACATGCATGTAGTAAGGTCACGTGAGAACATGATGTCATTAGCTCGGTGTGGTGGCCCATGCCTGTAATCCCAAGGGGGTTGCCGTGAGTTTAAGGTCAGCTGGGGCCACAGAGAGAGACCCTGTCTCAATAAATAACGAGAACACAACATCATGGCAGAACTCAAGGACGGCACACATCCTGACAATGGGGGGACCTCACTCGTGAAAATTCAGTGGGATACAGATGCAAATGGGGATCTTTCTGTGGGGGCTTTTCATATCATAGTAACTGGTTCATCCTCTTAAGCTGCCCACTATCTCTTCAAGACAAGACAGTCTGTCAGCTCTAGATATTCCCCTAATGAATAAATATACTGTGACTTATCTCATTAGTTCCTTACTGGGAGAAGGATTTTGATGGCCAGAGAGGATGAGAAGGTGGTCTTTGAAAAAAAGCTGGGGAAAAGATATTCAGGAAATAGGAAGAGTCAGAGAGAAATTTAAGGAAGCACGCTTGCTTACTCACTAGTCACATTGATTTTCCTGAGCATGTTTTGACTCTACAGTTCCTGAATGCTATTGAACATTAAAAGCTTATGTTCCTGTTGGTTAGAGGTGTCTTAGCATCTGAAAGGTTGAACGCAGTAAAGAAAGTCTGATACACAGCTAAGTATCTGGCCCTTCTCAGAGAGGAAGTAGATTATGCACCACTGAGGGTGGGGAGCTGTAGGTGGAATCAGGATGTGAAAGTTGGAGCCCCTGCCCATGGAGAGTGGGGATGTAAGTGCAGTGGGTCAAGACAGCCCACTGCTGGCACTTGGTGAGATAATGGTTGTTTGGGGTGTGATCCTGGAGAGATAGCAAGTCCAACTGGAGATTTTTTTTTTTTTTTTTTGTAAGACATCGATTCCATGTTCTTATTAGGAATGGCTCTCTGCCTCCAGAGGGTGATGGAGGCCTGGGACTGGAGGTGGGCAGGCAGACGTGGTGGATGGTCCTTTGAGTGAACGCATGTTCTTACAGCCCTTCTCTTTATAGATTCTCTGGAAGTGGGCTAGGAAGTGTCCTGTGAGCAGAGATCAAATACAGGAAATTAGCTCAAATCTAATCCTGCCTCCTTCAGTTATATCTAAGGGTCTTTGCAGAAATTGATACCCTGGGAGGTCAACAACTTACCTGGTGTATGGCGAGAAAAGAAGGTTGTTTTAAGGTGGAACAAGACCGAGTTCAGATCCCTGGTGGTGTGTGTTTGTTCCTTAGGCATGTCAGTCTTTTTGTGTGCACCTCAGGTGCCAGATGCCTGCTCTGGGCATTTGCCCAACCCTGGCTCCTTAATCATACCTGTGTTACCTTGTACGTGGTAGCTTCATCCCTTCTGATGAAGCGGCACAGGCTGCAGGAGTCAAGGTGGGATAGACTGAGCTATCATCTCACACCAGCAAGGTGGCTTCACCCAAGTAGCTCTCCATTGCCTGCTTTTCCTCATTCATGTGACGGTACTAATATAGTGTTGTTCTCCTTCCAATAGCTTAGCATGGTCTCAACATCTTTCTGTAAATTATCAATTTCTATTACTCTAAAATTTCAAGGGATCAGAAGCAACCTCTGGATAATGCTCTATCCTAGGGCTTTTTAATCTCCTTGCCCATGGACCCAAATGATCTATGGCCTTGGAGGGACTGGACCATGGGGACTGAGGACCTTCCTGTCAGCATGCTCCTGATTAGGTCTTAATGCCCCTGGCTGATCGGACAGGAGGCGGAGCTTTGCACCTCTCCTACTGCTGCCTGTCATTTCAAAGCTGTCCTCCACCAGCCTACTACATAAGAAGTAGCCCCATCCCATCTCCCCTGTAGTCCCCCTAACCCTCAACCCTTCCTTGGAGACTGATCTTCAGTGTTTACACCAGTCCTTGCTGTCACAAAGGTTGGGACTACTGTAGTCTATTCCAGTGAGATTTATTTACTTTAGTTCTTTACCAGGATAGGAAAATAGATGTAAACATTTAAAGCTTGCTTTCAATAGAACAAAATGTGGAAAACCTTTCCCTTGGTAAACCTACTTAAATCTTTCTAAAGTTGAAAACTCACATATCCGTCAATGAGCTTTATAGCCACCTGCTTGCCTTCTGTGTCTGTCACTGTCTGTCTCCTGCCTCGTTCGAGAGACAGCGTAATTTAGTCATTCTTACTGTTTTGGGAAGTGCGCACTTTCTGTCCTGCCTCAAGGGAATAGCATGGAAGTGGCCTTAAAGTATCTTTAAGTGGTAAGACAATTTTGTTGCCATTTTTTTTGTCTGTTTTTTGACAAAGGTTGAATACTGAACAATTTTGGGTATTTGAATTTGGACTCATTACATAAACTTATACCGAATTTGAGAATCCCATCGCAAAACATCTCTTCCATTAGAAGTATAAAGAATTGTTAATTCTGAGCAAAGAAGTCACTATTCAAGGGGAGTTTGATGGGTTCCAAGGACCTGGTGTGTTCAGTCAAAACAGCTGTAGGAAGGATTAGAATGTCTACTGCGATATTGAGCCAGGTAGGCCTCTAATTTTCCCTCCATTCTTAAGAGTCTTAGATCCTATGAAAATACATATTCAATCCAGGTTCCATAATTTTCAGATAGGACAAAAAATAAAAGTACTTGACCCTCACAACAATGGCAGCTCTTTAGTGTTTTAGGACTTTATTAGCTTAATTCTGGCCAGGTTTTTTTTTTTATAGCTTTTATGAATCTAATTCAAAACATATTGAAAAGCCAAGTCATTGCTGGATTTGAGAATGTAACTAATAAAAAGGCAAATACACCAAGGTTGCCAAACACTGCAGAGGAGAAGTATATGACACCAGCTCTAATGTGAGAAAGTGGAGAGCCTTGTTTTTTCTCTATTTGATAGAAAACATAAGGGTTCTTTCATGTGCTTGGAGAAAGGCCCCTGGAAGACTTAGCAGTGATTTTGAAATTATTATCATTCTTACCAAATGAGAAGAATCTTCACACAGAGACAATAAACCAGGTATGGCCAAGGCACCGCCCTTCTCCCTGGGGGGTTCCAAACCGGGTGGTACCTCTCAATTGTAATGTCCTTTAGCAGCCAGCACAGCCCCAAAGACCTTTGAAAAACTGAAGAGTCTCGCTGGAGTCTCCAAAGTGGTGTTGAGGTGAAGGCCCACAGAAGGGAAGTCATGAGGGCCGGGGTGGGTGGGCCTGCGTTGAAGGGGCCTTCTTTTCACCTTGGCCATCCAGCATCTCCTTTTTGCTCTCTCTTTCTGGCTACAATTAAAGAACATAAGGACAGGTGAACCAGTGACCCCTTCCCAGAAGAGCTGTGTGGAAATGCAGCCGACACAGAACCCACCTGTCCATTCCTACTGCAAAGTGATGAATAGTTGACAAGCAGCTGATGGTTCCCCCGATTCATTGTCCTCTGTGAGATCCATTAAGCATATTCACAATGCAATCATGTCGTAAAATCTATTTGTACACATTTTAGTACCTTCCACGTAGCTGATGCATCTTAATAAGTGCTTAAAAATCACATTTCCTTGCTGAACCTCATACAGAAGGGACTCAAACCCCGGGCCACAGACAGACACCAGTTCACAGCATGGTAGGAACCAGGATGCGTGGCTGGGGGTGAGCCAGCAACACAGCCTCTTCTGTATTTACAGCCACTGTCTGTCACTCGCACTGTTGCCTGAGCTCTGCCTTTGGTAACATTTGATTTTTATAAGAGAAGGAACACCTATGCACGAGGGACCGGGTGGTCTAGGTTGCGTATTCCATGTGAGACTCTAATGCCTGATGATGTCAAGTAGAGCGGAAGCATTGATGTTAATGCCATTTTTCCAACCACCTACCTCAGCCTGAAAAAAAAAAAAAAAACCAATCCCTAGTACTAAAAAGATTCAGGACTTCTGTTCTAGGCTGCCTAGAGAACCATACATAACTACCTGTTACTCTTGGTATCAAGATAAATCTCCTTGTTGTGTGTTTGGTTTAGATCCAAATTGATCCCCCAAAGTCTCCTGTGTTTGAGAGGTGACTGGATCATGGGGAAACCATATTTATGAGTGGGTCCATCTATTGAGTTCAAGGCTAACCATGCTACTAGAAGGTGGAACCCGGTTGGAGACAGGTGTCTAGGAGTGTGCCATGGAATAGTGTTTTCTTGTCCCAGCTTCTTCCTTCTCTCTGCTTGCCACCTGCCATGTGACCAACAGCTCTCCTTGGGAACACCCTTCCGCCATGCTGTTTCTCCCTTGGAGCTCATTGACTTTGGACTAAAACCACTAGAAACTTTGAGCCAAAGAAACTTCGCTTCCCTGAAGTTGCAGCTGTTGGGTATTTTATCCCAGGGATGGGAAAGTGACTGATGCGCTGAGGCTTCTGGGTGGCCATCTGTTTCAACAGTCTTGTAGAATCTCACACTGGCCTTTCTTCTTCTACAGGAAAGGCTCCTATACTGGCTGCCCCCTCATCTGTCAGGCCCTCCTCCCTTGTCACCTGGTCATCTCCAGGGCAGTCCTCAGGCCTCAGCTCTGCCCTCGTCCCCACCCCTGTCAAATTCGCATGCTTAGCTCTAGGAGCACCTCGGGACCATGTGCAAACCCTTCTCGTTGTTCTGATCAGCTGTGCCCTGGTTGACATGAGGGCCTCTGTCTTGTTGGCGCTATTTTACCCACAACACCATGCACAGTGTTCAGCATGTCCTGAAAGCTCAAAAAATATTTCTGAATGAATGAATGAGTGACTGGATTTCCTTTAGACACAGCTCTACTGCAGTCATCAACTGGTTGATGCTCCCATTTATGAGCTTAGCTCTTATTTTACAAAATCAAGAATAACTACTCGATAAGAATACTTAGACTTCCGACCTTGGAAGAGTCCATTCTAGAAGCATAGGAAATGCATTTGGCTTACTGTAGAAACTTAAATGTTTTCTAAAATAGATGATTGGATTTAAAAACCTTTGGCATCACCTCACACTTTATGCGGTTCATTTTCGGCATTTTTTTCCACCCAAGAAACATGTTATCCTGGCCCATCACTTTTCTTTTCACCAAAATTCCAGTGCTTCATCTTTTTCTCCCCAAATTCTTCATATCTGCTGGGTGCCCCCGACAGTAATGGTCATACTATCTTGTATTTGAATACTCCTTACAAGTTCATGAATTTCTAGACATCTCTCCATGTATGTTCCCATCAGTCAAATGGATTTACCCAAAGAATGATTCATATAATGGATAATCAGAACAGATGATCAAAGTGACTCGTAATAATATTGTTGGATCTAACAAGCAGGTTGGGTGAAGGAGAGAACACAAGATAAAAGTACATACTGTATAATATTATTTGTATAGAGTTAGAAGCACAGCTGGGTTTGGTGGCCATGGCTATAATTCCAGCCCTCAGAAAGGCTAAAGTAGGAGGATTACAAGTTCAAGCACAGGCTAGGCAATTTAGAATCATAGTGAGACTCTGTCTGAAAGGAAAAGAAAAGAAAGAAAGAAGTAAAGAAGAGGCAGGGGTGTAGCTCAGTGCAGAGGAATGAAGTTCGACCCCAGTACTGGGAAATAGAGAGAAGGGACAGAGACAGTTTGTTATTAGACGCAGGATGGTGAAAGAGGGGATTGGAAGAGGGTGGCGGGAGCTTTAGGGTCATGTTCTGATTTTGATCTGGATGCAGGCCACTTGTATGCATGTAAGGTGGGGAAGCTCACCAGGCTATGAATTTCTGAGTGGTACACTCTTCTGTATGTATATTTTACTTTAATGAAATGTTTATAGATTACTTTTTCATGTGTGACTTGATACAGTTTCTATCCCAACTCCATAAGATTTGACATGGCAAACACCTTATCGTCAGGAGGTTAACACGTTTCTAACTTTCCCAGCTTGTGCTTGGGCTTGTGATCCTTCTACTTTCGCCTTCTTGAGGGCTGGAATTATAGCCAGGGCCACCAAACCCAGCTGTGCTTCTATCTCTATACAAATAATATTATACAGTATATACTTTTATCTTGCGTTCTCTCGTTTACCCAAACTGTTTGTGAGATTCAACAATATTATTGCGAGTCGCTTTGATCATCTGTTCTGGTTGTTGCACAATATTTCATTATATGAATAATTCTTTCAGTAGATCTATTTTACTGATGATTTAAATGTGCACAGATGTGCTCATCTCCCCAAGAACCAGAAAGAGTAGCATGAACCAGGTCTAGGGGCATGGGTCTATCATGCCAGCACACTGGGCAGGTAAGGTCGGAGGGTCCTAAGTTTAAACCCAACCTGGGAAATTTGGCAACTTACCAAGACCCTGTCTTACAGTCAAAAATTAAAAATGGGCTGTGGATGTAGTTCACTGCAAAGCCCCTGGATGCAAGTCCCAGTACCAATTAATGAATGAACGAGTGAATGAATGAGTAGAATGAGTGGCAGAAATCTTACAAAATTGCTAAATATTTAATCTTGGGCTGAGGAGGCTTCTGAATCCACCCTGGAACCCAGAATGCTGGTAGCCACCTGCTTTGCTCTTCCCTGTTTTTGGCTCAAGTAGAGTAAAAGGATATTTACAGTGGAGGGCTCTCCTTGTATCACCTCCCACAGCTGTGAATGGCTCTTTCGGGAGGTCCAAATGAGTCCCAAAGACAGAGGCAGTGACATTGAGGACACGCGCTGAATAAGACACACTCTGGCAGATGTTAAACAGCTGGAACTCCTCTGGCACAGCCAGTCAGGCCCCAGATGAACCGATTCGATTTGAATTCTTTGGTTCAGCACCCCACGTGCTAATCCTTGCAATGGGAAGACAGAGCCCTGGCTCACACCTCATCACCCAGAGCTTAATGGGGGACAGGAGATTTAACAGGGCTCTTTAAAGACACTAGAGGCTCAGTGGTTGGTGGGAAGAAAAAGGTTCCAGATGTAAGCACACTGCAGAAGGGGGCTGAGTTCATAGGAAAGCTGGCTGCAGGAGTCCATGGATTCAGAATGCACTTAGAGAAGCAAGGAGCGGTATGAGTTGATTGCTTCCAAAGATGGAAAATGAGATGCAAAGTTCGAGCCTATCAGCTCAAGGGTGAGAGCCTAAGGCCTCCTCACTTAGGGTCCAGAGTCCTCTGTTGTTGTCAACTGCTCTGGGATCTCAGGCAAGTCATCCCACCTCTCTGGCCCCGGATACGGCGCCCTGTCCCAGAGCTCGTCAACTGTGCTCCTAGTGGTGTTCAACAGTGCATCCTAGCAACCAAAGCCTGTTTGTGGATAAGGAAAAGAAAAACAAGTGGAAGGGATCATAAAACTATGTTCCACTGAGGGAAAGGCGAACATTCCACACTTTCCTTTGCAAAACAACGGGCATGTACCCCAAAATATTTCACAGATCACATAAAAATAGAATCCTTATTAAAGATAAATGCATAGCATTCTCCTGACTCTCCCTCTTTTTAGGAATCAGGATGATTTCTATTTGATTTTGTATTGCTTGATTTTCTTACAATTTTCGAAAGTTGCATTGTGTCCTGGAATTTGACTTGGACTTAGTGTGTGTGCGTGTGTGTGTGTGTGTGTGTGTGTGTTGGCGTGGGTGAAGAACTTTTTTTTTTTTTTTGGTAATTGAGGTTTCCTGAAAGCTGGTTTTACTTTCCCAATGAAAACACAAAATCCATACTTTGATTTTGATTTTCTTCTCTTATATATTTTTTGGTTCTTCTTGGGTATTAATAAAATGCTCTTATGTCATTGAGAAAAAATATGCCTGTGCCCCTCACAGAAGTTCGCTAAGCAGAGCTCATATTCCTTTAATGCAAATATCCCAGCCCGTGAGTCTTCCACTGTGTTTGGAGAAGCTCAGCACGCATTTGTGGATGTGCACCTTATCATTCAAGTGGCGACTGACGTCTTGTCCTGAAGTCTCACATAGCTTCTAGTTCGTGTTGTTACTTTTGCGTGGCTTCAATCAGCTTGATAGGCATGAAGCCTGTTGAAAGTGGGTTCTCCTCTGGTAGACTACTGCTTATTTTGGCTGTTTCTCTGCCTTGTAATATCATACTTTATCACGTGCCTAATTTCCTATCAGTTTCAGACACCAGCGTCACCAGCTAAGAAAAAGTCGGGAGGCCAGACTCTGACAGTGCTAAATTTGATGGGGTTTCAAAAAACACCAGTCAACACACCCCATCTGCTGCCATCTGAAGGAAGACTTATTTCATAGTTTCAACTTTACAGCCTTAGATTTCAGCATGACATGACTGATGGGGAAGGGAAGCACGTTTGGATGATAAGAAGAGAATAATTTGTACTGGGAAATTATTTGCAATTGTGATAAATAATCCCTGGCACAGAATAACAGAAAATCTCAACCCTTGAACTGAATTATATATGTTGGTGTCTCATAAACAAGGTAAGAAAATATATTTTTTTAAACTGCTGTGTTTGCAAAGTCCTTCCACTTCCAAGCTACTCTCGTTAATAATCATAAAGAAGCACATTTCCAAGTTCAGAATCACATTAATCTCCCCGCACGTGACCCATTCTTGCACTTTGGGGAGAACAGATGCAATGTGGTTGCCTTCGTGCGTGCTCCACGTTTCTTTTTTCTCGTTTTCTTGGTGGACAGCTCAAAAATGCAGTCTGGGAGAAGAAAGACGTAGAAACCAGTGAGATAAAAAATGAGTGTTTCAAGAAAATTGGGCCTTTTGTGGTTAATCATCAAGACATGAGAGAGTGAAGAGATAAGAGGTTTTATTATTATTTTTTCTTCTTCTCCCTACACTCAGAGAAGGTGAGAAGGGAATAATGTTTCTCTGCTTGCTCATCGTGTCTGGAAAAGTTGATCGGGAGACTTAACAGTGTGTTCCTTCTGAGATCCCTGTGCTTGTGAGTGTTATAGAGCTGGCTCTTCTGAGATGCGGAGGTTATCCAAGGGTTGGTGGGCCAGAGAATGGCTATGTCCAAGAAAGAATGTGAAGATTCCTCCAGAAGGGGGTAAGGTCAGAAATGAAGAAATAAGACGGTGGATGAAACCGAGGAAAGATAAGAGAAGCAGACAAGGTCAATTCCTGCCTCCCTGCCTACTGGAGAAGGATGGCACATGCATGGTGTGTCATGACCAACTTATGTCTATGGAGATCAGACACTGAGTTTGAGACTTCAAGAGATGTAAGAGTTCCTTAAGATTAAATATGTGGTCAGCAAGGAGACAATGGAGAAGAATAATTCTATCAGATATGCTGCACCAGACTGCTTCCAGATGCCCAGTCTCCAACAGGAGTGTAGGTGACCTAGTACAAGGAGAAATAGTGATAACAGCACATACTATGGTGGGCGTCCAATCCTACCCCTTAGCACCCCAGGCGCTCTGCTGTCCTTCCACCAAGAAAGCTGTGCATCTATCTGCTGATGATTTGAAGGTACTTTATAAAATTTTGTCTCAAGTATGAATTCTTATAATAAAAACCAAACTTTGAAGACAATTGAGTTCAATCTATATATTTCTCAGAAACAAAAAGTAAGCCCTAAAATAGCTGTTCCCCATCTATAAGGTAAGTGAGGGGAAGTCACAGGGGGAACCTCAAAATGATGTGAAAGGGTGGCAGAGACTGATCATGCCTTAAAAGTTATCACAATGATAGGAGATTGAGAGTACAGTCACTTAGTACATAGCTAAGCTGTACAGCAGGGGTCCCCAACCGCTGGACCACTGCCTGGCCGATAGACGGGTAAGTGGTGAGCACCGCGCCAAGCTCCACCCCAAATGCTGAGTGACAGGAGATAGAGCTTTGCCCTCTGCTCCCCACTTGCTGCTACTCACCCTTTAAAAGCTATTCTCCAGCAACCTATGACAGAACAAGTACCGCCTCACACTCTCATCCTTGGAAGAATGGTCTTCAACTAAACCGGTTTTTGGTGTCAAACATATTGGAGACCATTGTTGGACTATGTCGGCCACTTACCTACTGATAAATCTCATTCAATGTGTGTTTATCAAATATTTTTAGCTATTATAAAATCTTTCCTTTGTAGCAACAAAAAAAGACGGAGTTCTTACCTGAGCACATTCAGGATGAAATGCTTTGATGTTGAATTCTACAGTCTGATAAAAATGAAAGATAATAGGGAGGTGAGTGCGCAAAAGATAACCCTAGCATTTCATAGAAAGTGTTCACCTCTGATTTAGAGAACAAGGCAGTCTTAGAGGATCATGGGGAGAGAGGCGGATGGATTTAAGGGTTGAAGACTCGCCACAGTTCATCTAAAAATCTGGAAGCTTCAAATTAGAAGAAACTCTGAGGATCTGGGGTCCAACTTCTGTGAAACTCTTAAGAAATTTCTGGGAGTTATCACTCCAGAGATTATCTCCTCGTGCTCCTGGGAAACCTAGGTGTTGGTTTTGCCGGGGACCATGCTAAATTTTGGCTTTCTGTTATCTTCTACTCCTGCAGCCTCGTAAAAGCTATGAACATTACCATCTCATAGGAACAAAGGCCATGGATGCTCGGAGTTCCGCACAGCTTGGCTGAGCGGTAAGGCTAAGTTTTGCAAGCAGGGCTGAGCAGTTGGGAGCTGAGCCTCTGGGGGACGAGACTGGCCTGGACTTGAATCCTGGCTTTGCTAACCTCGTAGTCAGGCATTTACAGCCTCAGTTTGCTGGTGTGTGAAATGAAACTGAGAACTAGCTGAGAGTGCTAGACAACGCTCTGAGGGACTTGGGCATGTGTTTGGTAGGATTAATCCTTGGTAAATGATGCGTTTTCTGTATCAGGAGAAGAAAAGAAAGGAATATTCAAGGCGTCATATCTTCCTACATGGCTGTGAAGAGGGAAGGGATTCAGGATCAGATGCTAGGTCTTGGTGGCCAACCTGCCCTGTTACCCACAGGGAGAAGCTTGCATCTGTTCGTGTGTTTGCTCAAGGTTTCTCGGCCTTGGCCGTGTTGATATCTCAGGCTGAATAAGTTCCTTCTTGTAGGTGTTTGCAGGTTGGGGGCTGTCTCGTGCATTATAGGATATGCAGCGCTCATTAGGTGGCAGTTCCCCCTTCTTGTGCCAAAACTTTCTAGTGTCCCATAGGGAGTACAGTGACCACGATTGAGAGTCACTGGTCTGGCCGTGCATCCTGCTTCTTCCGCCTACTACAGTAGTGCACAAGGCTCTCCTGTGAGGATCATGGCTCAGACATGTTGAGCAGCTCACAGCTGGAAATCCCTGCCCGTTTTCACTGGGAATATATGACAACTCAACCCAAAGCTGTCTCTCTCCCTTGATTCCCAGTATTGTACAGTGTTTCTGTTCAGTTTTCAGCTCTGGGAATTTGTCTTTTCACACTTGCCAAAGCCACAACTTGGAGCAACCATCAGAAAATGATTAACACTGTCTGTCTCTGCTGAAGGTCTTGAACAATTACAAGGTATATATGTCCCCAGTACAGCCTGAACTTGCCGTATGACCCCAGTGAAAGACAACACAGCTTACGTTTTAGACTACAGACTTTCATGGGGAATATTTTTCTTCATTTTGTTTTCTTTTCCCACTGCTAGAAAAAACTAACATTCTTTGTCTTCAGGTTCTGCATTTCTCCTGTATTTGTCATTTTAAATAATGATAGGGAATTTCAGTGAGGGGTTAGACAGGTCTTAACGAGATCATCTGTTTTAAGTGTGTCTGTATGGATGTATAGTCTAGTTGGTGCGGGTATGGGAGTGCCCATCAGGGTCTAGCTCCATGGGTATTCCTCTTGGTGGGAAGAGGAAGTCTTGGATATGTCTCTGGGGAGGAGCTCAAGGGCTCTGATATTAATTAAGCACCAACCTAAGCACATCTCACCATTGTCTTATTCAACCTTCCCAAAGACATTATGGAAAATGGGAATGACTGACAGTAATTACACTATAGAGAAAATGAATAAGGCTCAGAGAATTTACTGAGCCTACAACACAGTTTCTAATCCCAATGGAACAAGCCTGGGCTCTCTGATGGCAAAACCTGTGTGCTTTGCAGGATGGCTATGCAAGTGGGAACTGATGTATTACAAGTTTATCAAGCCTGTTCAAACCATTCCTTCTCTCGAGCCTTAGCAGACAGACACTCTCAGTAGACAGAAACTCCTCTGTAAAGGCTGGCCAAGGGCATTAGGAAATTTGGCTATAGAAAAGGATGCTTACAAAGGACCAAGTAGGCGGGTCAAACCTTGCTTCGTCCCAACTTACTTCCTCTGCTCAGCTCCAGGATTCACTGATCAGGGGCAGCTGGGGGGAAATGCGGAGGCAGATAGAAAATCAGAGGCCTGGAGTTTGGATCCAGGTCTGTAGGATCCGTGGCGGGTCATCTCTTAATTTTCTTACCTCTGAAATGAGAAGGATGACACCACTTTCTGACAGGGAAGCATTCTGTAAATGGTTCTCTGCTCATTCTACTCTCTCTGGTTATAAAATCAGCCATCTGTATAGGTTGCTCTATACCCTCCACTTTACACCTATGGCCTGGGAAGGTCCATCTTTTTCTTAGAGCACTAATGATACCTGAGATCCCACCAGTTCCTATGGATGTGCCCAAGAAATCGGCTCTTCTCCCATGACTCACCACCCTCCCCAATCTGCGAGACCCTGTCTCTCCTAAACTCAGCCCCCTAACCACTATTTCCCTAGGCTCACTTCTGTCACATTGGGTTTAACCTTCATATGCAGGGCTCCTACAGACACCATATTTTCCTTTCCTTGAGATTTGAGGTAGTCATAATGAAAGTTAACATATCTTCTTTTACTCTATTCATATTTGAATGAATAAATAAGTAACCTGATTTTTGTTTACTAATGGGACTGCAGGAAACCGAGTAGATGATACCGCTTGATGCGAGCTTCAGTAGGCATGATCCGATCAAGAATGTTTCCAGCTTGTGATGATTTTAATCAAATGCACATTTCCA
Organism: Ctenodactylus gundi; assembly: GCA_004027205.1. NCBI lineage: Eukaryota > Metazoa > Chordata > Mammalia > Rodentia > Ctenodactylidae > Ctenodactylus > Ctenodactylus gundi. Next base: position 75,354 of record PVKB01002485.1, on the reverse strand, counting down.
CACATAACATGCTTTTTCCAGTCATTATCCTAAGCACCTGATGCATTTTAACTCATGTAATACTTTATAAAAAACAGAGGCTGATTTTTTTTTTTTTAAATTTTCATTTTTGAGGAAGCAGGCATGAGAGGCAGAAGAACTTATCTGAGATCACACTGTTAGGAGCTGGAATGGACCCTCTATCTGCAATCATATCCCCTGTGATACGTGAGCCATGGACATAGCTCTGTCTCACAACGGTCTGAAGCCTGCTAATTTATTACCAGATGTAAAATGTGATTTAACTGCCTTATTAAAAAATAAAATGGCATGAAATTGAGACCTGCTGGATTACTCCATTTCTAAGAAAGTGGACTTCTTTATGGGTTTGAGCTAGCTCCGAGTGCTTCTCAGTGCTGTCAGGGGAGCCCTTGGATTCAGAGACCACCGCTGAGGTTCCCCCCAGCTCCGTGTGTCTCGGGGAGGAGCCAAGGCAGCGTAGAGCAGAGGAGGCCTTCTGGAGCTGTTCCTGATACCTTCCTTTCCTCAGGTTTGAAATGAGAACAGACAGCCCCTGTTCCCGTGTCTGCCTTTTCTCACACCCAGCTGAACATGCACATTCAGAAATAGCACCCCGTGTCTTCCTCGTTTGCTCTGCCTGAACAGAGGGGGCAAAACAGACTCTGGGCTTTCGTCTGAGGATTTAATTAGCTGGTCATTTAAAAATCCCAAAGCAAGACACCCAAAAAAGTTTCATGAGAGTTAAACACATAAGTGGAAGAAAATGATAAAACAAGTGTTTGTTTTTAAAAGTAACGTATTCATTGTGAGTGGTTCGGGCAGCATCGCAGGGCCCAAGAAGAGATTAAGAATTAACCATAGTTCAACTGACCAGAAATGATCATGGCTAAGATTTGAGAGTATTCCCTCACCCCACCCGGGGGTCTGTCTCTCTGCCTTTCTCAGTGTTTTGGCATGTGTGCATTGTTCAATTTTGATTGTTATTCTATTGTACGAATGGGTTTCAATCTGCTCTCTTTAAATCCAACTTTTTATCAGTAGCAGTTTCCCATGTCATTAGTCTTAAAACACCCCAGTTGGATGGCTACCTGAGTAGATGAGTCATCAGTTTGAAATTTTTACTGTACTTGTTACATGTCTGGCTCGTTTCCCATGTTTATGCCAAAATAATAAACATCTTTCTACATATGTTTTTGTCTGAGCTTTTTTCTCCTTTCTTTGTCTGTGTAAATATTTTTGTTACAAAGTAGAGAGAGATGTAAGTTTAATTTTCTTTGGATAGATAAGTTTGGGGAAAGCAAGGGGCGTGAGTTTTCTGAAGGCCTGTCTACATAATGTAGGATTTTTTTTCCTGATAATTCTTGCCGGTTTTCACTCTGATGAAAAGAGAGGACGGGATTTGGTCCTGGGTTCCTTTGTTAAAACTTGACCATTTTGACTTTTTAAATCTTAGGTTATTTGATACATGAAAAAGAATCTCATTCAGCAATTATTTATTTGCTAAAAATTTCTGGTAGGATTGTATAGTTAATATTCATGTCAATAGTCTCTTTTCATTTATAGTTCTTATATTTTGAAGTTCTATTTTATAATAGTTATTTTGTATGTAGAACATCCACTTTTTTGTCATTTTTCCACTAATATATCAAGAAGGACTTCTCAATTTTTATGAGTTACTTCCAAATTTACTTATTTTAGTTATTTCATTATTTACTGATTTTGAGACAGGGTCTCATTTTGAGGCCTAGGCTGGTCTCATTGTTTTAAGGGTGGAAAGATTTACTTTAAGTCACAGTTTCACCAGCTCACAGTCCATAAATGGGCTGCTGGCAATAGTGAGAATACATGTCAGAGCATGGCAGACGGGAAGCCAAATGAGAGAGGCAGTGTAGAACTACGCGGCCCTTCTTAACTGACCTCAGTTTCTTGCTCTTGCTGCCTCAGCCTCCTCTGGAGTAGCTGTTGTACCACCGTAACTTATTTTTTAGAAAGAAGGTGCAACAGTAGTCTCTCATAGGAAAGTTTTAAATGCCCATGCTTAGAAACATCTTGAAACATCTTAGAAACAGACCACTGTTTCATCATCTTCTTTAAAAAGTGCTATAAACCCTACATTGCCAATTCTGTGTTGATGATCACATACGTCTTAGAAAAATACACGATGCGTATATTTTTCCCTGTCTCATGTGTAGTTTTTGAGATTACCTTAACCTTGCACAGATGTTTCTAAAGGTGGACAGCCGTATCTTTAAATTTCCGCAAACACCTCCTTATTCTGTGTTCCTTTTTCCGTGCAAGTTTTATGCATATTGTAATTTTTGAATCTCTCTGAAACACTAATAAGAGTTGAATTTTAAATTAATTTCTTGTTCCCCTCATGGCCTTTGTTTTCTCCAAGGAATTGGGTTATTTTCTCTGATTTGTGGGTTGAATACCTGACTCTCGCGTGAGAGATAATGATTACAGATTTAGAGTACTGGGTATCAGGTGGAGTTTTGGATTCTGGGTTTTGCCTTGGGTGATCAGCCCATGGATAGCTATCAGACTGGGAAATATTGGATGACGTGAAGTGAAAACAAATAGGTTTGCTCTACGAAGCGTATGGTAGCTGTCTCTATATTTTACAGTAATGACTCTACCCTCATCTATCTCTCTATTTTCAACTCATTCCTTACTCTATTAGCTGGTATTTCCACGTTCAAAGACTTCATAGGGCCCTGTTAGGCCAACAGACTTCCTTCTCTATAGCAATCTGCCATGGTTTGAATCTGGAGTGTCTCCCCAAAGTCTCATGTACCAATGGATACTGTGTACTGTTGGGCTGGGAGGTGAGGCCTGTCTGGTAGGGACAGATGTTTGGATTTTGACATAAAGGGGTGTGTGCTGGTTCCACCATCCTCACTGACTTGGCTCTGGTCTGCCATGATGTGAGGATCTCTCTCTCTCCCCCCCCCCTCTTTTTCTCTCTCTCTCTCTCCCTCTCTCCCTCCCCCCTCTCTCTCTCTGGCTCCTGCTCCAGTCCTGTCAGTGATTCCATAATTTCTAGCTGCTCAGCTGTGAATGGACAAAACTGTGATCTAAAATAAATCTTTTCTCACTGAGTTGTGAACGTCCCAGCAGTGAGGAAGTAACTAAGACTGGATCCCATCCACACACCGGAGCTATCACTTTTCCTTTACCAGAAGATGTGTCTGGCTCCTAGGTGCTCAATCTGTTACTCTCAGCACTGATGTTTGCTTATGGTGGTAGGTGCTCAGCTTCTGTGAATTCAGTCTCAGGTCCTACTGATGTCTTCCCTCGAGTATGTGCAAAGTGACTTCTCCTTTCTGTCTCAAAGTCTCTCATTTTTTCAGTTGTGAAATATGCCTCTCATCAGGCTTGTGTGAGAAGGCTATGAGTTCATGGGAATTAATGTCCCCATGGATAACCTCAATCAGAGAGAGAAGAGTCGATGGGGTGCTGCTTTTCTCCATCAGCCCTCGGATGGACATTTACTCTATACTGTGCTCAGCAGACGTGAGTGGGATTGAGTTTCAATTGCTCTTCACGGCGACTTTGGTAGCTTTTACTACCCTCTTCGGTCATAGCTTTCTTTCTCCTTTTCTTTCCCTAGCCCCTTGCTCCTGTTCCCTGGGATTTCATGCTACCTCAAGTCCTTATCGTCAGAAGAGCCAAAATTCTTCAGTTACTACACTTTCATCCTCTCCTTTCTGTTTTTCCATCTTTTTCAAAGATCATTATCCCATTCTCTGCAGTATTGTGCAATTATGCTTAAAGACGGCAAGTATTGTCATTTAGGTGTGAATTTAGTGAGGAGAGTGGCAGTAAAATCTCAAAAGACAAAGCTGCTCTGATTGTGCCTTTCCACCGTAGGGTTTCTTCTTTGGAAACATCCAGCATGGCCTAAAACTTATGAAAATGTGGGCCGAATAAGCCACTTCCTCTCTTAAATTGAGAATGTTGGTATTTTGTTGCAGCAATGGGAAAGTTGGGAGTTTTCACAACATATGTTGTAGCGATTTGACTATGTATGTTATTAAACCTATTAATATTTTCTCTCTGAATGTTTCAAATGGCTTAAGGCTTAGAACGGTAAATATTCCATTCATGTCATTTTCTGCAGAGAAAACAAAGTTATTTTGTTCTCTTTACCTGATTCAGGAAGTTGTGTTGAATAAATGAATATACTCGTTGTGTAAAGATCACCCATAACCACACCTATAGTTGACCAAGTTGGATATAGTAACTTGCAGTAATGAGAAGTGTCCAGGCTTCTAAAACCGTGAGTCTTTTCAGTAAGAAAATGTTTGGAAGGACTTCGGGTAGCCTCGGGTTAGGTAATTTAGGGGAAGGTTCTAAGAAGTAATTAATCTTTGCACTGAATTGGATGCGATTTTGGTATAGAAGAAGTTCTGTGGTTAGACATTCTAATGATTGCTATTTGAAAGCCAAGAGAAGCAAAGTAAGTTTCAAGTTTGTAGTAATAAGGAAAGAAGTAACAGTAGTGGTTGCGTTACCAGGAAATGATGATGTTTATCTGTTGATGAATTCTTCTTGTTTGATGTGGGCAATGTGGGGCGTCTACCGGTTTTTAACTTTGCTTACCGAAGACCATGGCATGATCTTGCCTTCATCTTGCTCAGTAGGGGCATTGTTTTCATCACAGCCGTTGTCACGGCTAATATTCTGTCAAATTCTGTTTAGCAGTAAACTGTCATGGCTCGTCTTGTGAGTGCTGACTTGCCCTCGCCAACACAAAGGCTTCTCAAAGATTGCGAGGCCAGTCCTCGCTTGTTTGGATATGCCTTTCTCTTTCCTGGACTTGTAAAATTTCCTTTCAAAGTGTAATATCGTATATTTTAAAGCAGTTCTGGTAGGACTACCCTGATTTGACATTAATGAATTTTAGAATCAATTACATTTGACTTTTGAACTCTGGTTCTTCACTTGCTAAATATATCTCAGCTCTCTTCAGTTTCTTACATTATTCCATCTCGTATAAATAAAAATCTTATCTAAGACATTGTCTGAGTTACTCTCATCGCTGGGACACGGTACTCAACATCTACAACGTAAGGGAGGAAAGATTTGTTTTGGCTCACAGTTTCAGTGCATTCATGGGTGGCGAGCAATGGCAGAAGCATATGGCGGCTAGAGAAAAGGTGTTCACAGCATGACAGAAAGGATACCAAGCAACAGAAAAAGGGTGGAACTAGTAGAGTAGATCCTTCCAGGTCCTGTCTCAGGGATCTTCCCCTCGCAGGTGAAAGCCCATTGCGCCACCCCTTCTGGGTTAAGTCCCAAACAGGGAGCTGTCCCTTCCAGGTCACACACCCAGTACTGTGCCATGTACTCAAAACCTACCACATGGCTTTGATCCACCACACCTGTAATCTACCCCTGGTGACTAGGCCCCACCTCTTAATAGCATGTGATTTCAACATGCAAATGCAAGAAGCTTTGGAGGGACATTCTAGAACTAAGCCATAGCAGATAGATATCTAGACAAAATAGATAAAGCACCTGAAAGATTATTTGATGTCTCATAAACATATAGGGAATCTACTCTTTCTGCATCCTGTTCTTTTTCAGGCCTGTTAATAACATTCATCTGAAAAACACTCTCCGTAAAGGATCTATTGAATTCCGAATAGCTACGAATACACCCCCCACCAAAACACTGAAGTGACCATTCTCCCCCCCCCCCCCCCCCCCCCGTCCTCACCACCCCCACAGCTCTTCCCCATCTCTCAGTGTTGCTCCTGCGGCTGATTTTTGCTTTGACACATAGTTGGAAGCTGCGAACTTCTCTTTCCCCTCAACTCAGATTTGGATTACATATGAAATGTTTTGGATCAGTCTTTTTTCCCACTTTTTCTTTAGAAAGCTGGTAGTAATTAATTCTGCTATACTTGAAACAATGAAAAAAAAATCGCTAGAAATTTTAGAAGCTGCAAAAACCCAAGCGGTCTAAAATATGCTCTCAAAATAATACAAGTGTCACAATAATAGGTTATATTTAGTTGAAAGCAGCAGCTCCTTGGGCATAATATTAAAAAAACAAACTGCAGAAGGGTTTAGAAAAATAAGTGGGATTTTATATTTCTATGATACAACTTGGGAAGAAATTTTACATGTACACCAGATTAGCTCTGATGTTTGCTTTTGTTTGGGGTCCCCAAGATGCAAACTCTTATCAAAGCCAGCACTGCTGGCACCCACTGGGGTACTGGTTTTTTTTTTTTTTTTTTTTTTTTTTGAGACAGTGTCTTGCTCAGTAGTCCAGGCTGGTCCTGAACTCACTATGTATGTATGTAGCCTGGCCTTGAACATATGGCAATCCTCCTGCCTAGGCCTCCTAAGTGATTAACTAACTCTCATCAGCCACTGGTGAGGGATATCCCAGTGGGAATTTCTTCCCCTGCACTTCTGGCCTTTGGCATTTGTTAGGTGGGCAGGTAGTGTGGCTCTGTAGCCAGGGGAAGCCCTCAGAGTGAACCCAGGGAGCACTGATGTGAGGAGGACATTTCCTTGGATACCAATAGTACAATGAATGCTTGACAATATTTAAACTCGACCTTGATGTGTGCTGTGGTCTGAATGTTTGTGTCCCCTTCCAAATTCATATGTTGAAACTTAAACCCAAAATGTGATGGGAGTAGGAAGTGGGGTCATAGGGGAGGTGAATAGGTGAGTGAGGGTGGGGTCCTTGTGATTAAAGCCCTTATTAAAGCCCATGAGTCCACCGTGTGAGAACAGAATGAGATGTCAGCAGTCCGCAAGCTGGAAGAAAGCCCCCACCAGAACCCGATCATGCTAGCACACTAGTCTTAGATTTCTAGCCTCCAGAGCTGTGACAGGTATGTTTTTGTTGTCTATGAGCTACTCAGTCTAAGGTATTTTGTTATAGCTTCACCAGCAGAGATCACATGGTCTAACAAAAATGCTTGATTTTTTTTAAAGGCAAATAGATTTTTAAGGCACAAATTCAGTAATATCAGAAGCCAGACAGGTTTATTCCTGAAATGTCTGTATTGCTTGATTTCTTTAGGCTCCGGCCTCCCTTGTACTTTCAAGGTCATAGGCAATGATATAAATAAGAGGATATCAGACTCATTATGAGGTAAGGTTAAGCACTCAAGAAGCTGTAATTTGCTTTGGGTTTTCTTCTCAATAAATAAAATGTGTTCAGTCCTATGTGCTTTCAGAAATTGGTTGAGAAAAAAACCTAAAAAGTGAAGGGAGTTTGGAGCAGTGATCTTTACCTAAGTTGGGTATGGTTGTGTAGTAGTTGCTACCGCCCCAAATAATGTGGAGTAGGTGTCTGGAGTTGGTATGCCCTGTGCTGGTGTTTTTGGTGACTGCTACTTCCAGTTGCTATTGGATAGAAGCCGAGGAGCCTGACGAATCTCCTTCGTTCTTCAGTGGTTTCTGGTTGTTGAGGCAAAGGATCTACTTTAAAAAAAAAAAACTGATATTTGTTTTGATCAAATGACCTCAATGATAAATTCAAATATGTCAAATCTGGGGAGATTTTTGCCTCTGCTGAATCTTTGCCCATGTTTTTGACTGATAATCACCCTTTGGTTTCTTTTCTTTGGTTACATAGTTGGGAGATTGTTAAGTGTTAGCCACAGACACCTTCAGCTACTAGGACAACAAATATACCAGGTGTTACTACTTCAGCTACAAACAATGGTATTGTGGGTATGAGTGTGACAACGATGTCTGCCACTACTATTAATGTACTGCAGCAAAATTGGTACTGGTATTATTATCCTATCAGTACTTTAATGCTGCTACTGTTGACTGCATTTGAGGGTGCTGTTCCCACCCCCTAGTTGCTCTCGTTTCTGCTACCACCTCTGGATGGTGTGCTGCTGTTAATCCAGTGTCTGGCAAAGAGACACTGTGGGTAAAATATGCAAATTGTGCACATACTTAGGATGTTTAACCTCACAGCAACATCACCATGTGGCATTTTTGTTCCCTTGAACTGAGGTAGGGCTGAGAGAAGTTAGCTAGCTTGTCCACTGTCTATCTCTTTTCCTGTCAATAGAACAAAGTATACTCAGAACTTAAAGGAAGAGTGTTTTATTTTGGCTCCTGGTTTCAGTCTGGGGTTCCTGGCTCCAAGTCCTAACTGGTAAGATGGAACAGTGTGGTACAGTAAAGCTGGTCATGTCATGGTAGCCAGGAAGGAGAGGGCGATGGAAGGTTCCAGGGACAAGATGTACCCTTTCAGGTCACGCCTCCAGTGTCTTGCCCCTCCAACCAGGCCTCACCTTCTAACAACACATGAAATCATCAATAGGTTAGGCCACCGGGAAGTATAGCGCTCTCACGATCCAACCACCTTACAAACATGAGACATTGAGAGGATATTTTAGATCTCAACTATAGCATCCACTATCAAAGAGCCAGAATCAGAATTAGATTTTAAATCTGCTTAGCTCCTAGTCATTACCCTGTGTGACCCCTTTTCAGCAATCCCACTTGTAATCACTCCCATCCAGCCTGGCACAGGACTAGGCACACTGTGATTCTGTACCATTTCATGATCATTGGATGAAGGGACATGGGAATGGGAAAAGCCCAGAGCTCCAAATCACAGCATTCTGCATTCTCATGGATGAATCTGTTTCCCCTCTGAACCTCGGCTTCCAGATGTGTCATGTTGAAATAACAACCCCCAATTCCCAGAGCAGAATTGAAAATCAAAAGATGACCCCTTTGTGTCAGCCCTTTGTAAATTGTAAGTATTTTAATGATAAGCTCTTGTTACTCTAATCAATTTTGAGGCTGCATGATGATTAGACCAAAAAAGTTTTAAGTAATGCTCATTTTAAAAAGACAATTGGTTGTTTAAAATGAATCATTTTATATTTTTCTCCTTTGTTTATTGTTCCAAGGTCAGTCATCACATGAGACGTGTTTAGAGAAGCTGATATTCCTGATGGTCATATGCACTGTGAAGTTGACTAAAAGAATTACAAAAATAAAAAAAAATCCTGCCACTTCCTTTCTCTAGAATGAGGCTGTTCAGTCTTGTCTAGTTCCCTGTCTCATGGGCTTCTTCCAGCCTGGACGTGGGCCTTCTCTTCCTCAGATCTCTATGTGAGGAGGAATTTTAGAACATCATAAAATCAAGACAGAGCGAGAATCTGACCTCGGGCTCGTCTTCATGCTTTGCATACATAAATCATGATCTGTGAAATGAATAATGTGAATAACTAGCTGTTGGTTTGCTTGCTTGTTTGTTTGGTAGTACCAGGAGTGGAACCCAGCACCTTGGCAATGAACTATATTTCCAGACCATTTCATTGTTTTTGTTTTTATTATTTTTGTTTTTATTTTGAGACAGGGTCTCACTAAGTCACTCTGTTGCCCAGGCTGAGCTTGAACTTGTGATCCTCCTGCCTCAGTGTCCCAGAGTACTGGGATATTCTAGGTCTGTGCCACTGGGCCTCGCTTGGGTTATTTCTTTAGAGTACTGACTTTCCACTTTCCACACTATTACTCAACCTTGGGTTTCGGGAAAGGACGTAGATGACACCAGCAGATTGCATATTACTATCATTTATTTCAAGGGTAGACCCCGTCTTCCACTCTGCACAGAATCTAAGGGAAGGCAGTGAAATCATGTCCTGTGCCATCCTTAGTCTGTCCCATCCTTACCCTGCTGGGCAACTTTTGCTGGATACGGTCGCTGCGCTCCCATACCTGGCCCTTCTTTCCCTGTGGTCTGTGGACAAAGCGCTTTGGAGCACTTCGATTTTTCTCTTTTTTCTTTTTGTCTCTGGGGCCACTGGGGCCCTCCAGCTGCTTTGTTCCTCTTCTGAGTCCACCTGCCTGGTGGGTCATCTGTTATTCTGCTGGGCTGTGTTCAGGCCTGGGTTCAAGAAGCGAGGCCTATGGTCAATTTTATCATTTACAAGTTCCAGCCAGAATGTCAAAGGACCTTCTGCGAGCACACGCGACTTGTTCTTGGGCTGAAGGAATCATCCTTTGGCTTCTGCCTTTGATATTCATACGACTTACTCCTCCCCTCCTCCAACCTGGACCTTGCCTAACAAAAACTGCCTGATTAAAGCTCGCTGAAGTTTAGTGATTAGCACTTAGAATACAGCAATGACTTAGTCAATAAGAACATGGCAGTGCAGATGATAACCTTCATAGCAAAGGCTCAGAACCTTCCACAGAACCCTCGAAGAGGAGGTTGGCCATCCTTTGCTTCCACCCTGGCGATGGCGAGGACTATTTTAATATGCGAAGGATCATCCCAGGTTCAGGTCATGTCACATTTTAGTGATGTCAGTCAGATTTTGTTGAGTTCAAGTCAAGATGAAACTAACTGAAGAAACGATCGTAACATTGTCGTGAGCTTAAGAGTTTACATCTCTTTCCTGAGCAGATGCAATTTCTGTTAAATGTGGAGGATATTTGTCATCAGTGGTGTTGGTGCTATTTGGAGACTTAAATTCCGTTTCCTGATTCTCATCCACGGAAAGTGACTCAACATTTAACTACCACCAAAATGTGCTCTGTGGAGTTCAGAAGCTGAATCTCTGCATGTCACAATGTATTGACAAATGGCCTAAAGTGCTCATTACACCCAGCCCTGGGTTCTCTCTCATCAGAAACCAGAGCTGGATTTCTCACCATTAAGTTTTGGTCTGTGTGCACCCAGCCAAGCCTCTATTTTATTTTAACCCAAGATTCAACATATCTCAGCGAAAGTAAGTAAAGTAGATACAGAGAAGATTTAAATATATGAATATTTAAATAAAATTATGACAGCGAAAGACACAATGCCCTTAATCCCCCTCAGGATACCCTTCTTGTTTTAAACATACTTATTCGGTCACTCTTGCCACCTTTGGATGGAGTTCTGGAAGTCCCTTTCATGATTGTCTTTATGGAGTGGGATTAAAAAGAGGGGAGGAATGTCAGCTGTCATCCACCCAGAAGGCAGCCCTTAGAGCATTATGGTGTGTCCCCATCCATGGCATTTACCGGATCTTCCACACTGTGACTCCTGGCTCACCACAAAAGTCAAACTGACCATTTAAAGTAAATGTATTAAATCGATTTAATACACCAAGGCAGCTACAACAGCACAATGAAAAGATACTCGTGAAAGAGTGCTTTCATTACTGCTTCAGAAAGTGGCAGGAACACGGGAACAGATGAGGGTAATGTGAGGAAAATTCACGCCAATGTGTCTTTCACTTCACAAATTTAAAAATAAAATGTTAACTATATCTTTCAACCATAAACTGAGAAAGTAGGTTTTTTACTCCTATTTATTTGGACCAACTGACTATAGCTTCATTTAAAAATATATTGTGCCTAGTTGAGAAACAACCTGTAGCTTCCGATCTTCTGGCTACAAATAAAACTTTTTATAGAGAAAACAAAGAGAATACAGGAATAGCTGTAGAATGATGATTGGCAATCGGTGAACAAAACATTTGGCAGAACTGTTCTTCCAGAGCACGAGAGTTTTTATTCCCAAATATTAAGATCTGGGTGATTCCAGCTTTGAAAAGAAGTATGTATACAGCCTGGACTGTAGAGTGAGACCCTGTCTCAAAAAAAGTGTGTATATATACTTGATACCTAAACAGATGTGTATAAGAAAGATTCACAAAAATATCTACTGAGGTTTTTCTTTTTTTCCCGCCAGAATTAGTTTCATAAACAAGCTAAATTCTGTGTGGAGTGCTGGCATAGCCTGCAGCAGGATTTTAGAGCTAACGAGCGCAACCGGTTGTATGCTTTCGCAATTTTTCTCAAGTCAGTTTATGTATGTCTGATCACGTGCTCAGATTAGAACCTCTGTTCTGTCTTCTGGTTTTCTTAGCTTCTGCTTCCAGCAAACAAAGGAACCAAATGTCTCCCGTGCCTACAGCTGCCATGTGATGCTATGCACCTTTTTTTTTTCCCCTCACTCAGCCCCCTATCCCTGAATTACAACCCAACCCCGCTGCTGAGCTATAAATCAGAGGTGGAATTGTTAAAAGAACACGAAAGGGTAATACAAGACACTTCTCCACCCCGGCTACCAATTTGTCTTACATTTTTATTAGAAGGCACCAGCGCGGAAACTGCTCTGGGATGTTGCTAACTTCTGGGGAGTTCCCGTAGGATGCGGAGAGGTCTGCTTGCCAAGAAAGGGGTCTGAGAAATACGTGTGATTTTATGACTTGGCTCTGCGGAGCTTTCCTGAGATCCTGCATATTTCAGCAGGTAAAAATTTGGTGTCCCGTTTCTCTTAGAATCCAGGAGTGCTGAGGGCCCCAGCAATCTTCTAGCCAAGCCAGAGTCTACTCAAGACGTGGGTTTCCAGCTTCTGGTTACATGTGACTAATACTGAGAGCTGTCTAGCTCCCAAATGTCCTCCGTGAGAATAGTGTTGGCTGGTCCTTAGTAATAATCATTACAGTAATAAGGAAAGAATAACATCTATTGAGTGCTATTTTTAGGCCCATTCTAAATATTGTGCTTTGTGGAAATTATTTATACACTGAGAAAGAAACTAATATCATCTCCATTTTACATTTTAGAAATAAATGCGAGTACCAGTGTATGTATCCAAGACCACACAAGATTAGACTTCAAGCCCCGTTTCATAATTACGACATATCTGCCCTGTGTGAGGAAAACTGCTGCTGGTCTTCACCCTGTTGCGTCAATACTGAGTCCCGGCTCACGGCCACAGAGAGCAAGCCCAGTCGCAGCTCCTCCTATGTGCATTCTGCTCTGGGCTGCATATTTTTGTCCCTTCAAAATTTGTATGTTGAAATCTAAACCCCCAAGGTAATAATATTAGGAGGTGTGGTTAAGGTTAGGGTTTGGGGAGGTAATTAGGTCACAGGATGGGGACTTTGTGAACGGGATTAATGCCTTTTAAAAGAGGTCTCAGTTTCTGCCATGCTGTTTCTGTCGAGTAAAGGTATGTCAAGAGAGAAGCCCCGCCAGATACTCAATCTGCTGGCACCTTTTCTTAGACTTGCCAGGCTTCCAGAACTGTGAGGAGTAAATTTCTGTTGCCTATAAGCTACTCCATTCATGGCATTTTCTTACACCGATACTGTGGAGTAAAATACTTCCATGTTGAAACACACCCATGTTCCAGCCCCTTTACGTAGAGTGTCTTGTTGAACCCATATGGATAGCCTAAGTGTCAAAACTTGCATGTTGTGGAAATATAACTTACACTCCTCTCTGCAATCTCTTCTGTAGTCTGAGTTGACCAATGGCTCTTTTGACCTAAGCTTCACTTAATCTAAGGGGAGGAGTGTCCTTGGCACAATTAGTACACGAATTCCCATTTATTAACCCTTTTGTTTATAGTCTGGACATACCATGATAAAACGTTGGCTAGTCATCTCAGAGTTGATTAATTTTTTCATGAACTTTGTATATTATTCATCTGACACTTAACATGCAAAGATGTGTTATTTTCCAGGAACCGTGTGTACAAAACATAACAGCACCTGAGTCCTTTCTACTCTGTGGTTTAGAATATCCCAATCTGTCAAATTATGGTATTTTGAATCATGCAACTCAGGTCATTGGGAAGGGTGTTTGATTAAGCTGGATTCCATTTTCTACCTTCTGTTGCCTTTTTGTTCATCCTAGAAGCGTGCTTTGAACCTTTCTGTTGGGCTCACATTCTGCCAGCCCTCCTCTCTAGCAATGAAGTATCTGTGCAAGTTTCAGGTCAGCATTCAGAGGTAGTAAGTCATTTCTTCTACTGCTTTTCTTGGAGTCCCCCAGCAGGCCAAGCGACAAGAATTTCCCCTGAAGCATAATTTATAGTCTTCTCACAGATGATGGATTTACAGTTGGTGTTGAAAATTGAGCATTCATCCTAGCTACTGCTTGTTTGGCGGTTGCATGTTGGAAAAAAAAATGTATATTTGAAATGATCGTAAGCTTACATTTAGCCTAGCTTTGACTTTCAGGGATTACAAATTATTTATATTACAATTATATTATTGGTTTAACAAGCTGCTAATATTTTAAATATTTTTATAACTCCTTTGCTGTTTTAAAGAGAAACTATTCAAACACGAAGGCTAAATTGTGGATTTTCTTTTCATAAGACACAGTAAGAAAACCCCTGAGAGTGTGCTTTGATCTTAAAGTTTAAAAATCCAGTGTATACACGTTTTAGATGACTTTCTTCTTTGATATTTCTTGTCATTAATTGAGTTATATTTATTTTTTTGTAGGCTCCAAGAGAGTTTCCTAGTGTATCCTGGAGACTGTCCATCACAGATAATTTATCATTTAAGAATCAAAAATTATTAAGAGAGCAAGTTAGCTATAAAGCAAATGTCTCTACGTTGTGTTTTCTCTTTGTGTTTGTTCCTTATATAAAATGAGGATTATCTCTTAGCAAAATATAAGAAGACTATTTCCCACTCTGCCACTCAGCCTTGGTAGACGGTACGTCTCATAGGATGCAACATAGGTCATCCCAGGCAGTGCTAAAGTATCTTATGCCAATGGGAAAAGCACTGTATGTCCTTTCTTTTCTCTTGTCATCCTACAAGGAATTATTCTAGGCTAGCATTTCTTAACCTCACCTCTATTGAAATTACAGACCAGACAATATTTTTGTCAGAAGAGATTGTTCTACACATCATAGGATCCCTGGCTTCTATTCACTGTATGATAGCAGTGCTCCCCCATCCACTGAGTTGTGACAATCAAAATGTCCTTTAGCGTTGGCAAATGTCCCCACAGTTTCAAATCACCCTTGATTGAAAGTCATTGGGCTAAGCTCTTATTTCCTGAGCATTTGGAGGTAACAGGGACAGTACCAATAACCCTGTTTGTTGGGACTTCTGGTAAGCTGGATTCCAGTGGTTAGGGTCCATGGGTTAAATATCTTTCTTGGGCACCTGATGATTCTATCTATGTGGTACAGTTGAAGCAGTTCTGCCTTTGGAGGAGATGCGTTACCACATTTAATTGCAAAGACCCTACAAGTTTTCCTGACTTTTCCGAGGCTACATTCCTTCTCTAGAATTTGGAGCTGATACTCACTGCCCTGATAGGCTGTGTTATATTTTGGTCTGATGTAAATACAGATTAAAAGAGTGTATATGAAAAGCCTTTGTGAACTGAAAGGCACTGCACAAGGTATCTCTAGTCCAGCAATATAATGTTAGGTTGTTTTATGATTTGGAAATGGCATCTCTCCCCAAAGCCCTGTGTATTTGGATGTAGTAGATTAAATGTGGAATTAAGTGCTATTGGGAAGTAAGGCCTGGCTGGAAGGGGTGAGTGCTCGGGGCTTGACCTTGATGGATTGCGTCAACTTCCTGAGATTAGGGGTGCACAGGGCAGAACTTCAGGTATGTTAGTGACTTATAAGCCAATAAGTGAAGGAGAGACACCCGCCCTGGGCGTGGAGGGCCCAACTAGCAGCTTGAACTAAGTAGAGGAAAGTAGAAGAAACATTGTTACAGCTTCTTCCTAGAAAAGGAAGAGCTCTGGCCTTGCCTGTTTCTCCAGACATAGACTGGCTGGGCACTCACTTGGCTTTTGTCTAAGATGGGGTGAGAAGGTCTCCAGCTTCTGCCATGTGCTTCCGCCATTGCTGGTGGCCCACGAACAGAGTCCTGAGCTGAACTGTGAGCTGAATAAATCTTTCCTCCCTTAACTTGTACATGTCAGGTATTTTCTCCCAGCAATAAACAAGTAACTAAGATAGATTGTTAAAACAAATTTGAGAACAAGACATCTGTGGACGTGAATGCTGTCATGATCGTTCTGGTGATGCTCCGTTCACTCACCCAGACTACTGTGTAACTTGCCTGTAGCTCAGAAAGGAACATGACCACGTGAATGCATGTGGCTTATGGATACCTAACTTGGGTGGCTATTTTGAAGATTATTTTGAAGGTAAAAAAGAAGGATTTGGGGATGGAGGTGGATGGGATGTCTGGGAGGGGAAGAGAAACTGAAAATGGTGAAGAGGTCCTGTGTATAGGTGCCAATTTCCCCAAGATGGATGGAATGTTATATATTGCAAACATATACCAGTAAGAATGGTAATTTAAAAATAGTAGTTGGTAATGCCTGAATTTGATGCCTCACTGCCAGAGGTCTACAGGCGGCTTCTATAGGACTCAAGGTGAAGAAATCAGAACGGGAGTGTCCACACCAGGAATGCTTCTGAACTAGAAAGTGTAACACGCTGTGACATGGGAACCCTGAGTAGATTTCATGTGGACTCCTATGGGGCATGTATAGATTAATTCATGATTAATTGGTGACTTGATTTTTAAAATCATATACAGCTTTTATAAAGCTATGGAAGAGAAATTACTTCCATTTCCTAGGTTAGAAAACATTCTTGGGAAAATCAAACCCTAAGCAACTTGAGGTTAGCAGATGCCCCGGGACTGGGTGCCGCAACTTCTTACTCCAAATTTGGTTTCTACCCCTGTTTTCTTAAGAGACTTAGTGGGAGCTAGCTGTTTTGCTGCTGCACGGTTTGCTTGAAGTTTGGTGTGAACTTCCTGAGACAGAACAGTGACCAAGATAAACCCACATCATCATTTCATGTAGCTCCCATGCCCCGCCTTCCTCCTCTAACCCTACTAAATTCCTGCTCATCGTTTCAAACCGAGCATGGATATCTTTTCTTTTAGCTCCAAGAGTGTCCACGTTTATTGCTCCTGATGACATCGCTGGTCATGCAGGGAGTCTGGGGGCATGAAGCTCTCCAAAAGACGACTGGCACAGAGTAAAGGGTCAACAAATCAAAGCACACGGGAAACAGTAAATATAGATGAAGAGCCCCGTGAATTTTGTTCAATTGATTAGAAAGAATTGAAGTAAATGGATGGAAGCTAATTGGTGGGCAGATGCACCACGCAGCTTTGAAAGAGTTGAAGAAGTCGGTGTGGCTCAGAGAAGGCCTGCAATTTTCACGTCCTTGTGCCTTTAAGAGAACCAGTCAGCTAAACCCAAAGCAACAAGGATGCTAATTAACTCTGATTAGAGAATTTATTTTCAGTGCTTTGTAGAGGGATAGATAATTGTAATGTTTGTAGGGAACAAATTACTTATTATCTCTTTGAGGCATTCCCTCTTGGCCAAGAGTTCTTTGATCATAGGGACATATACACACAGGCGATCATGTATTAGTTTTACATATGAAAGCCTCGAGTTCCTTTAATCCTTATGGGACAGCAAGATTTATCAGTGGAAAACAGATCTGAACTCTCCTGACCTCACCTTGACACAGAAATCCTTAATTCGGGTATAACGACAGGCTGGAAAGAGCAAAGGCTTTTAACTAACGTCAACATGCTCTGGCACTCTTTGTAATTAATCAGGGCAGAAAATTTGCAGACAAGAGAGTAGCATGGGCTGCTGCAAGTCATATTCCCGTCTAATCAGCAATCGCACACACTTTTTCTTCACTCCACTTGGCATTTGAAAAGGACCATCGTTTGGAAATGACAACCGCTATTGTTGGGAGTCATTGGAAACTTGGGCAGCCTTTGAAGACCCAGTGTTTATTGTTGCAGGCAAGGAATGGTAATGTGCTTTGGTTTCAATTAGTTAGCCCAAATAATTCCCCCTAGAAACTACTAAATCCAGCCTTCTTACTGTGACAAAGCCCGTCTCTATTAAATCTATGTATTATTTTATAACGAGGGAGTGTAAAATCATGAAGAAATGACACCTGGGAATATAAATACCAAAAAAAAAAGTCTGAGTGTATGAGTTGGGGTGCAAAAGTGAGTGATTTTATGATGAATGCGGCATAAAGGAGGTGACTTCACATTCCCAGCATGTGGGACCAGTGTCCTCATTGTAGGGAGAAGCAGTCAGACATTGCCAGAACTGTCAGGCCACTTTCATATTTTCCTCATGAACTGGAAACTTTCAAAGGCAATGTCTTAAAACAAAAAGGAGCTAGCACTGTAAAGTGAATCGCAACAGTGGAGAAGCAATCTTATATTTATAATAGAGAATTAAAAAATACTTTTTTCCATTTATTGATATGTGTAAGCGCAAAATTTAAGGTTTACAATGAAGTGGAGCATTTTGTGCTCCTATGTATCTTGTCAAGGTGACAAGGGCTTTCCTACTCTCCTTTTGACCCTCCTCCCTACCCACCCCACCCTCTCTCCCCACTCTACCCCCCTGATTCACTTTTATTTTCGTTTTAAGTTCCATGGGATAGTTGTGATCTGGGACTGTCATATCAGAGAGACCATTCGATGTTTCACCTGCTTCTGACTCACTTCACTAAGCATGATGTTCTCTAGTTTCTTCCATTTGCCTGCAAAAGCCTCCACGCTGTTGGACTTTATAGATGCGTAGTATTCCATTGTGTATAAATACCACAGTTTGTGTGTCCATTGGTCTGTTGATGGGTATTTTGACGACTTCCGTATTTTAGCTATTGTTAGTAGTGCTGCTATTATCTCTCGTTACAGGAAACAAGACACTTTTCTATAGTGAATGTGAATGAATGAATTATGGCAGAAATACTTACTTCATTTCATTTATTCGTCTCATGGTATTCAGGAACCAACCCAGGGTCTTCGTGCTGAGCTCCACCTCCAGACATTTATTATTATTTTATTTATGTATTTATTTATTTATTTTTGAGACAGGATCTGGTGATGTTACCCAGGCTGGGGCTGTAACTTGCAAACCTCCTGCCTCAGCATCCCAGAATGCTATGGTAGAAAGACTTGTAGAAACGCGAATGTTGACATGGAGTAAAAGGATGCTACCACTTTGTGCCTCAAGCTCTCAATTTGTAAATTAAAACCCAAATGTCTGCTTAATAAGTTTATTAGGGGATTAAATAAAAATACACTCTTAAGAGCTAGAGTATAGTTGGGCAATTTATAAATGCTAGTGGCTGTTACATTTTTAGGACCGTCCTGGGCTCACATATATAGTAAGAGAGAGAAGTTGTGAAAACAGGAATACATGGACTAGAGATATTAGGAAATGAAACTAAATATCTTCTAAAATATTTCTGTGATGATATTTAAAATATTTAAGAACTGATATGCCATTTAATACCAACCAGAATAGATAAAGACCCATCCTGGTTTTGGAGTGGGGGCCAGCTATGCCAAGCTCTAACTATTTAACTACTGGGTCATGTGTTGTTTGGTGCGGCCGGAGCCCCTAAGGACTCCCTTGGTCATGGAAGGGCCTTGCAGAAAATGCTGGTCACCAGGCCACTGGGCATCCTTACAGATGGACATGTTCCCATATCCAAATAGGAGGGACAATAACACTAATACGTGTGAGCCCTGTTATGTAGAGAAACTGGTCACGTATGCACTGCTCCTTGGGTGCTAGAGGATCAAGTGAATGGTGTTGGGTTAGTGTTGGACAAGCTGGCTCTGGGTGTTCGGGTTCACAAAGGGCAGGACCTCAGCTCCATTTACCTGGAAGCACCTACTCAACATCAACGTCTGCTGAGAGACAGCCTGAACCTTCTGTGAGTTGCTTCAGAGCTGTCTTACATAGTGGCAACCGCATGCCCTTTACCTGTGTGTGGTCCTCACAAATGGGGGAATCCCATTGGTTTAGTCTTGGGGCAGCAGAAACACTGTGCATAGCTTTGTTAGCATCAGTTGAAGGATGCCGATGGGGAGCTCGACACGTGGACCACAGCTATGCTTAGTCCTGTTTTTGCTCTCAAGCACTTCCTTCATACACTTTAGCATCTTTCTCTGATGTGTTTGTGCACACGTGGCCACATGTGCTCTTCCTTCACTCCAATGCACTGAGTTTATTTTTGTACGTTCTTCAGTACTTTATCATTGAAGTCAACCTCCAATTAGCAAGAATCTCTGAAAAGAAGAGTTTTCTAGATTGATATTCAAAGGACTTTCTTTGGCTAGTTGTGTGGAAAAAGAAGTTTGGAAACTCATACGAAATTTTAAAAACCACATGATTTATTTACATACAGAATTTTGAAGAGTTTGAGATGGCAATAACTGAGATATATTTTAGGACTGTCAGAATATAATCTAGATTCTATAAAAAGAGATAGTGGAACACAATGAATGGAAACATAAAATACATATCTTCATGAATTGTAAAAGTCAGAATTGTGGAGTTCTCTCCAATTCACATCTCTGAAAAATCTCTAGAATCAATGTCACTCTAAATAATGTCCCCCATTCATTGTCATCATCTTCTCTTCATCCACCTTTGTCCCCATGTTTGTGTTTTTATCTCCTCTTCCTCCTTCTACTGAGAAATTGGCAGGCTAACTTTATAACTTTATGGCATAGAAGTATACATATAATAACCGAAGCAATTTTGATGAAAGTGAAAAGTTATATAACTTATTTTACATTTATCAAAAACATTAAAAAGCTGTAATGACCAAGACTGTGCTATTAGAATAAGAGTACCAATCAAATAGAATGATGAGTCCAGAATTTGATCCATTTAATTAAAGGAACTAGAGTAATGCGGAGAAAATGTATTCTCCTCAAAAAAATACTGGTGGCATAATAGTTGTTGTATATCCAACTGGAAAAAATAAAATTCCTTGATTCTCACCTCAGGTTGTATCACATTAGAATCACTGACTTAGGTGTAAAACCTAAAGCAGAACATAAAGCATAGTCTATGTGAGTTGGGGAAAAAAAGATCAAGATTTATTACACAAACTGTAGAACACCTTAAAGTGTTAAACTTTGTTAGAGTAAAAAAGATTTGCTCTTTGGAAGGCATCATTGATATAGGAAGACATTGAGTCATAGACTTGGCAAAAACATAATTTGTTTATCTGGCAAGGGAATACAGTAGTATATTTGCAAACACAAGATTAAGAAACATGGTAAAAATGGGCAAAGTCGTCAAACTGACACGTTACAAAGAAGACATGTAAATGCTTTAATAAACATGATGAGATGCTCGACATTATTAGTCATGAGGCAAAGGCAAATTAAAACTCAAATGAGCAAGTCTACCTACCCACTGCATGTCTGAAATCAAAGAGACTGACAATGTCAAGTGCTGGGAAAGGTGGAAAGCCACTCGGAGACCTATACATAACTACGGAAGTATAAAATCCGGCAACTGATTCTGAAAACTGGCAGTTTCATGAAAAATTAACCATGCACTTACTATAATTTTTTTTGGTAATTTCGTAAGAGAAATGAAAACATATGCTCATACCTTGACTTATACACAATTGTCCATAACAACTGTTTTCATGATAGCCTCAAATTGTAAACAATTCATCAACAGACAAATAAAATGTAGACTAGTTATACAGTGAAGTGCTACACAGAGAGATAGAAGTATTCAGCTGTTACAGTGAGTGAAACTCAAAAACAAGCTGAACAGAAAAATGGCCTAATAGAAATGGCCACATATTGTACAATTTCACTTACATAAATTTGTAAATGTGTAAAGCCTAATGAAAATGGCTGTATTTTGTACAACTTATGTAAATTTGTCCAGAAAAGGCACATTTATAGAGAAAAATCAGACTCATGATTGCCTAAATCTGGGGACTATCAGTTTATGACTATGGACAATGAGGGAAGCTCTCAGTGACACGGCTCACGTGTGGTCTGCCAGGGCCTCGCTGAGTGAAGAGAAATTGTCTTTGGCTAAATATAAAGTACATACTATAGTTTATGTAAGTAACAAAATCCTATGTTTTCAATATTTTTTATTACAGCACAGGTATATCCAACTCACAGGCTGATGTTTGGTCATTATCTGAAAAATAATTATGAGGTGCTTAACTGCATCTATTAACTCATCAAACCTTCCTTTTTATTGCATAATAAATCATAACTCACAAACATAAAATACCAGAATAAGTAGTGAACAGTGAGCACAGAATTGAAGACTGCATGTTGTAAAAGGTTACATACAATGTGCATGTTACACCAGCAAGCACCTGGAAAACACAGGCTGTGCACCCCAGTCTAGGTTCTTGAAAATTTCAAATTTCAGAGCATTTGGTATTTTCAGGTTAGGGATATACCCCTGGTAAAACCCATGTAAATATTCCAACATCTGAAACAAACAAAAAACCCAAATAAAAATCTGAAATACTTTTGGTCCCAGGGATTTCGGATAAGGAATATTCAACACACAGTAGACTCTCAACTTTTTTCCCCACCCCTCGTGTCTGCCTCTCCTTCACTCTCCCCTCCATCCTTTTCTTTCTTCCTCCATTCTATCCATAATATTTTCTGCTCAACAATTCTGTCCTGTTTTCCTCCTGACCACTCACCAGTACTCATATCTGCTAAAGTGCAAATGGCTCTAGTATGTTATGCTGCTCCCAGGAGTCCCTAAGTGAAGAAAGTTTCAGATGGTCCCTCCACAGCCCTTCTGAGGGACTGGTCCCTGGGGATGGAATTTTTTCTATATGGTAGACTTTGAAAGAAAGCTGTTATTAATTAGCCCAATGTATTCTTGGCTGGGGAAATGTGTAATCATTTATTTAGTAGAAAAACAAACATAAATCCTCCAGATAGGCACTCGGTATTAATCAGACAAGTGGAATTCCGAGCTCTGTCCCTCATGTTTAGTCTTTGTAGCTGCGAGGGGCAGGACGGCTTTGGTGGAGAGTGCGCTGCCCTTTGACTCCACAGACCTCGCTTTGAATAATAACACTACTTGTTAGCAGTATGACAGGGGGCTCCTAACCTTAAATTCTTAACTATAGTTTGATGTTTGGAAATGAGACATTCAAGGGAGAGATGACCTCAGCTGAAAGAGGTTCCTGCTCTGAAATAAACAGAAGTTTCAACCTCTTGGGTAAATCTCAGCACTCTTGTTTGGAGCTCACACTAACCAGGAAATATATGGCCATTCTAATAGACCTGTACTTGGAATCTCCTTCTGTTTTCTTTTCTTTTTCCCGGTTTCATTCTTTAATACGTATATGAAAGCAGGCTGAATCCAAGCTGAGTTATAGGTTAAGTAGCCATGTGGCTGATGGCTTTCAGCTCCAGTTACTTGAGCCAAAGGCTGAAACAAATATCTAGAAAAATCTCAAACATTTTATTTATCAAGCACTATTTTGTTTTTATTTCTCTAATCTAAAATATTTAATATCAATGATTAATACCAATGGATTGAGAAACCATTCAAAAACTTCACCATGAAACTCTTGGAAATAATAAATTCAGCCAAATTGCAGGCTACAAAATCAATACTTAAAAATCAATAGCATTCTTTGACACTAACAATGAACTTACTGTGAAAGAGCTCAGAAGAGCAATTCTCAGTAACCCAGCAAAAATTAAATATCTAGGAGTAAACCTAACCAAGGAAGTGAAGGACCTTTATAGAGAACACTGTATTACTCTGAGGAAAGAAGTTGAGAATAAATCAAAAAATGGAAAGTCTTCCCCATCCTTGGATCAGCAGAATTTATATAGTGAAATTGACCATACTGCCCAAACTCATACACAGATTTAATGTAATTCCTATCAAAATACCAACAACTTTTTTCACAGAAATTGGAAAAACAATTCTTAAATTCATATGAAACCAAAATAGACCCAGAACAGCCCAAACAATCCTGAGTAACAAGACAAAGGCAGGAGGCATTACAATTCCAGACATCAAGTCATACTACAAAGCAATAATTCTTGAAACTGTATGGTACTGGCACAGAAATAGGCAGGCTGACCAGTGGAACAGAACTGAGTTTGCGGAGACAAACTCAAATACACTCGGCTACCTGATCTTTAATAAAGGATCCAAAAGTATACATTGGAAAAAGGACAGCCTCTTCAACAAATGGTGCTGGGAAAATTGGACATCCACACGCAGAAGAATGAATATAGACACACACATGTCACTGTGCACCAAAATTAAATCAAAGTGAATTAAAGACCTAGATATTAAAACTGAAACACTAAGCTTTCTGGAAGACAGATTAGGCAAAAATTTAAAAGTTATAGGTGTAGGCAAGGACTTTCTTTGTAAGACACCAAAAGTGAAAGAAAGAACCCCCAGAATTAACAAATGGGACTATCTCAGATTAAAAAGTTTCTGCACAGCAAAGGAAATTATCAACAGAGTAAAGAGAGAACCAACAGAATGGGAAAAATGTCACTTATACCTCAGGAGGCTCATAACTAGAATGTATAAGGAGCTGAAGAAAAATAAGCCCCTTCAAATCAAAGATCTGATTGAGAAATGGGTAACGGAAATGAATAGGCAATACTCAGATGAAGTTCAAATGGCCAATAAATACATGAAAAGGTGTCCAACATCCTTAGCCATTGGAGAAATGCAAATCAAAACATCACTAAGATACCTTCTAATTCCAGAGAGAATGGTGTAAATCAAGAACTCAAACAACAATCAGTGCTGGCAATGGGGAAAAGGAGCCCTCCTGCACTGCTGGTGGGAGTGTAACCTGGTACAACCACTATGGAAAGCAGTATGGAAGTTCCTCAAAAGATTGGAAATAAATGTCCCCTTCGTTCCAGCAATACAACCTCTGGGAATTTCCCCAAAAGAGTTTAAAACAACATATAAAAGAGATACATGTATACCTATGTTCATAGCAGCACAACTAACAATGACTAAAATGTGGAAGACACCAAAATACCCATCAACCAGTGGATACATGAATTGTGGTACATGTGCATAATGGAGTACTACTCATGTAGAAAGACAGATAGGTCTGAAACTTTGTAGGTAAATAGATGCAACTTGAGACCATCATGCAAGAGGTTAAATATTGAATGATCTCACTACTTTGGGTTTTTTTTGAAAGGTATCTTTATATGTTTTATTCTATTTGATTATCACAAAGGCCCATTGGTAGGGGTGGTCAAAGAATACCACTCACTTGTGTTTTGAAGACAAAGGAACAGACAACTAGATCTGTTAAGTGGTTGATGAAGATTTATAGTGTAGGGCTGGGATGTAGCTCAGCAACTAAAGCCCTTGCCTACTAAGTGTAAGGCCCTGGGTTCAATTCCCCAGCACCCCATAAGCCAGGCATGGTGGCACATGGCTGCTAGTTCCAGCACTTAGGAGGCTGGGGCAAGAGGATTGTCTTGACTTCAAGGCCAGCCTGAGGCACATAGTAAGTTTATCACCAGCCTAAGCTACAGAGTAAGACTCAGTCTCAAAAAAAGAAAAATAAATTACAGTTTATTAGGGACAAAGAGTAACCCAGAATTCTTATCTCTAATATAGTCCTTTCTCATTGAGTGATATTATATATCCTCTGTAAAATATGATATTCAGTGTCATCTCTTGTTTAAGTCTTGTCATCACCAACTCTGGCTCTTTAGTGGGGTTGAACATTGATATGACCTGGCATTTCCCACAAAGATTGATGTGCTGAAGGCTTGGTGGTCCCTTGGGAGCTGGTGGAACTAAGGAGTGGGGACTAGTTCGAGGAAGTAGGTCACTGTGGCATGACCTTGTAGGGAACCTTGGAACCCTGGTTCAGTCTTTTGTCTGTGTCTTCACCTTTTGGCCACCAGAAGGTGAATGGTTTCCTTTGCCACAGATTCCCACCTCCCTTGTTGTTCTGCCTTGCTACAGGTCCACAGGGTTAGAGCCACTCAACCATAGACTGAAGCCTCTGGAGCCAAATCTATAAATCTTTCCTCTCTTAAGTTGATTTTCTGAAGTGTGTTGTGACAGCAATGGCAAGCTCATTAAAACAGATCTTTATAGATCTGTTCAATGTGCTAATCTTCAAGGCATCTTAGCTTTCAGATGCAGAAGCACCATGATGGAGGGCACATTAGAACTCCATGGCTGTAGTCTGGCTTATTGCAAAGTGCACTAGAGTGGATGGGAGTGGACATCCTGAGACTGTGTCTCTGCCATGAGCCTCTGCATTGGGGTGATTTTTAGAAACCTGTTTAACATTGTTGAGTTCCCATTTCCTCCCCATTCAAATGAGTTTCTACAAGATACAAAATAACTTACGGACAATTCCTGGCTTTTAATCATTACCAGCTAATGATAATTTTGTTCTCTCTCTCCCCTTCCCATCCAGTTTCAGCCAGGCTTCCTGTTCCAAGAGAAGGAACAATGAACAGAAGGGTGATGAAGGCAGCTGAGGAAAACAAAGACCTTCTCATGCTTTCTCTGTTAGTGTTTTCAAGAGACCTTTGTGTCTTGCTAAGGTTAATTTTTAACCCTGTTGATAAATTTGAGTGATTTTTTTTTAAGTTCAAGAAATTGTTTCAGCCAGGTGTGTTGCTACACACATCGTCGTAGTCCCTGTACTCTCAGAAGCAGAGACAGGAGGATCACAAATGCAATCTCAACTTGGGTAATTTAGTGACGTAGAGAGACCCTTTCTCAAAATAAAAAGGGCTGAGGATGCAGCTCAGTGGGAAGTTCCTGCAAAACAAAAATAAAACAAGTAAACAACAACAAAAACCCAGAATGACTTTCAATTCTCA
Source organism: Ctenodactylus gundi (assembly GCA_004027205.1). Taxonomy (NCBI): domain Eukaryota; kingdom Metazoa; phylum Chordata; class Mammalia; order Rodentia; family Ctenodactylidae; genus Ctenodactylus; species Ctenodactylus gundi. The sequence goes on along the minus strand of PVKB01002485.1, from coordinate 48,910 downwards.
AAGCAGCAGCTGAGGCAAAATTAGATCACTAGATTATTTCCAGCTCTTGATCAAAACATAACCTCTGTTTATTCTTGCTTCAACTGCAGAACGATCTTGTTTTTGTGGTCATATAAACTTTAAAACTTAACTACTACTTTCTCTCCAGGGAAGACCTATCAAAATTCCTATAGGGTCTGGGATGTATGTGTTAGCTAGTTGTTGAACTGGAAGAGCCTTAGAGATTACATAGCTTAAACTTTTCTTTTCACAGATGAAGAAATGGCAGCGTAAGACAAGGGGGTGTCTTGTGCCAGCTCAACCAGGGAGAACCCAGCATGACCTTTCGGTTCCCCTGAAATTTCTGCCATGGACAAACTCTTTCTGGCACTTTCCTTATGAATGAGAATCCCAGAGGTGATCTTTTTGACATCACTCTGTAAGCTTTTGTAGCAACTCTATCAAAATGGGAACATAGCCACTCAAAACAAAGCTATTCAGGAGAAATTTAGAGGTAGAAGTTTCACTAACTTCAAGAAGCAATTTTTATGCACAATCAATTTGCTTGGCAAGCCATTTCTCTCCAAAGGGAAGGCCATGGATGGATTGCTGGCGGATTATGACTCCCTGAAATTAAATGCAAAATTCTCCCCATGTTTTGGGTGAGATGGTGGGCAGATTTCAAAAACCCCAGATTCAACCAAACACTCCCTCTGAAGCCTGTTCTGTGCGGGAGCAAAGAGATGATTTCCTGACTATCCTTCTTCCTTTAAGTGAATAATTTTTCAGGGTGTTCTTTAGGCTTACTCTCTAATCATGTGTGGTCATCACTGAAGGTTGGGAACACACCATGGAAACTCTAGTAACCCATCTCTTCTTCCCAAGCACGTTGGTTGGGAACCCAGAAGAGGATTACATTTTGGAAGGTAACCTTAGGGAAACATCGTTGGAGTTTTAGTTTTCCTTTGTGGATTCAAGTTTAATGTGTAGGGCCAAGAACTTTGGCCTTGCAATGAGATGAGGAAAGCTGACATTAAACATTAGTATAAAGAACTCCAGTATTCACATGCAATGCCCAGCCATTTCTTGACTCCTCCTTTAGTTCAAAGTCAATGGCCAAATTGCAAACACTACTTTTCTCTTGCAGTGTGGTTATGAACCAGGAGGAGCAGAGTATCTCAAATATTTCTCGAGTAAAAAGATGGTGCCATGTAGTGATGTGATTCCTGTGTCATCAGCAATTTCTCGAGGTCTTGCGTGTGACCAGAACAGCTTTGGCCCAGCTCATGTTCACGTCCTACAGAGCTACTGGAATGTTCTATCTTCCCTATTCACATTTTCCCATCATGTCAGCACCCTTGGTCCTGACAAGACACCAGTTCCAAGCCCGTGGGCCTCCTGATGTCATTAGGAGACACGACAACATCATGATTGTCCTAGCCACTCCATTACTTCTCTCCTTCCTTCTTAAGGTAGTGTTTCAAAGGAAACATTATATTAAAAGGAGGTTGCTTTTTATGTGGTGATGTAAGAACTTTATCCTTGCATAGTACATTTTGTGAGTGGGTGGGTATGTTTGTGTGTTTCTGGCTTCCATAGGGCAGTATTTTTCCAACTTGTCCTGTTCTTGTCAAAATGTGAAAAAAAGCAATTTAGTATACTTTGGAAATAATTGCTGCACAGTATTTGTAGTGCCTGATGTATTTCTTAATGATTAGAGCTGTGAAAAAAATATTGACTAAACATTTTTTTAATGTACAACAGGAATTGTGATCTCACTTCCTGTTTCCTATCATTTGCCCAGTATCCAATATAGACGGAGTACTGGAAACACAAGGGAAACTCCCACAACTCTTACCTTCATTTTGGTGGCCTTTATATTTACATGTTTTAGAATAACTATTTTGGATAATTTAGGACCACTCGGTCTGATATGAAATTCACATTTCTTATTTGAAGTTTTAAGATGCAAAGAAAGAATAGCCTGCTTACCTGCTGGTGATGATAAAGAAAAAAAAAGAATACTAACGTGGTAGAAGTAGGTTAAGGCATAATAGTCTCATATGGTTTGCTGTGATCAGCAGAGATCTGGCCTCACAAACCAGTGCTTTGAGTCACCTCCTGAACACCTCTGTGCCCACCAAGGGACATGCCACTTTGCAATTGACTCTGCCTGTCAGAGGCCCTGACTTTTGCTTCGTTGACTGAACTGAGTGTCAGTTTCCTTGAAGGCTTCTATGTGACTTCTTGTGATTCCTGTATAAAACGCAGCATCCCTGTTAATTTCTCTTTGTGAGGTCTTATAAAAGATGTGTTAGCTCATGGGTCAACTCTACCAGGAGGACATTTTCTCTTGCCAAAGCATCGAATGTTGACTCCACAGCTGCACCTTAGTATAGACATGGTGTCCTTTATGTCTTACGTAACCACTGGAGAGTGACAGTAGGGTCAGGAATTGTCCCAAGCTACCTGTGTCAGGATGGCATGCTTCCTCAAGATGTTCCGTGGCCAGCTTTCCATTGTTCTTCATGGCGTTCTCCATGTATCTCTGTGAGCAAGTTTTCTAGAACCTTCTAGATGGGATAACTATGCCTCTTCTGGCTCTCACGACCCTTTGCTTCTGTCTCTATCTAAAATTTATCCAACCCACTAGAGGTTTACTTATTTACTCACTTAGTTTGTAAATTCAGTGAGAGACTGTCCTCAGTACGGCATTTAGGAAGTTCTTATTGGATAATGTAATATATAAAATATTTTGGGATATAAAATATATTAGTCACCTTTCCCATTGCTGGGAATAAAGACCTGCTATCTGCAACTTCAAGAGGAGCGTTCATCTTGGCTCATAGTTTTCAGAGAATTCAGTCCATGGTTAGCCAGGTCAAGGCAGAAGTGGCAATAATTGGAGGAAAACTGCTTGCCTCATGGCAACCAGGAGGAAGCGAGAAAGGGGAGGAGCCAGGAATAGGAACACACCCTTCCAAGTCACACCCCAGTCACCTGCCTCCAACCAGGCCCCACCTCCAACCAGGCCCTGCCTTCTAAGGACACACTGGGCTATTGAATTTACCCATGGATGAATCCACAGATGAAAATAGCGCCCTTCGGGTGCTTCTAAACCCCTGAGATGTCTGGCAGATGTTTTAGATCCAAACTATCACACTACGCTTATAGCTGGGGTGATCTTGGGTAAGTTACTTAACGTCTCTGAATGAGTCTGCGTCCTCAGTTTTAAAATGGTGATGATGCCACCTTACTTACAAAATTATTGTAAAAACTCAAAAAAAAGTTGCAAAGATTAAGAGTAGATATTTGGCACAGTATCCTTGATGGCTGCTATTCACAAATGTTAAGACCTATTGACATGAAATGGTCACGGCAGTGTTAGAGGTAGTGTATCTCACCCTCCACGAGGAAAGAAAACAAGATCCTTAACGGTGGGCATTACAAAGACCAACCCAGTTTTTCAGAAACAGTCTCATGTGTTGAGCCTCTACATGCAATGTACCTGCATTGTCACGTTAATTCTCACAATTACCCTGCCAGCAGGCAGAAGATTTACATTCTGTGCATAAGAAAACAGTCTCAAGGAGAGTGTGTAGCTGTCTGAGTGTTACAGACTGAGAATTCTGAGAATTCAATGCATATTTGTCTAGTTTACTGTTTCCCAACAGGGTAATATTTTTTTTTTTTTTACTGTTCTCTTAGGAAACCTATGGCAATATCTGCAGATATTTAATATTGTCACCAGCTGGAGGAGAGAGGTTGCTGCTAGCTTATGGGTAAGTGACACGGAACACACAGGGTAGCCCTCACAGTGAAAAATTATCCACTTCAAAATGCCAACTGCACTGAGTTTGAAAAAAATCCTAGTCTAATTTCGCTGCTTTCAAGTTCCCTTCATCTCAAGATGAAATGATAATTTCATTCATGTGTTTTCGATGACATGAACTTACGGAAGAGGCCATTTAAGAAAGGCTTCTGGTCTGATAAACACCCATAACTCTGTACCTTTTGGAAAGTAGTAGAATAAAACAGCCACGGAGACACTTAGGCACTGAGCAGTTGAATTAGAACTTTGATCTGTTTATGGCTTAAAAACTCCACAGCCAGGAATCTTGGGTGTAGGAGGGACATGGCGGACTGGGAGAAGGAGGCATATGAGGGGCTTCTGCATCTGTTTCTTGGTCCACTTAATTGGGAAGCTTAATAGATCTTCTGAGATTCGATTTCTCTGTCTGTAAAATGGAGATAAGAATGCCTGCCTCAACTCATCACATGAGGATCATGTGAAATAATATTGTGTTTATGGAACACGTCACATAGTGGGTGTTCAGTGTCACCCTCAAGCTTAAGTTCTCTTCGACTGCGATTATTTGCTTCATCCCTGCATGGAAGTGGCAGAAACTGGACTCCTACCCAAGGTCAATGATGAATCCTGTGCTCATCTCCTGGCCTTCTCACCTTCTTGCCTCTCACCTTTGGCTGACAGAATAGGTCCCTGTGCTGTTCAGGGGGGGCAGCCTTCCTGCCTCTACTACTCCTCAACAAGATGGTGGCAGAGGCCACCTCACCTGGGTAGTGTTCCCTCATGGTAACTTCTCATTGTCTTTTGTCTAGCTGCCGAGTACAAACTTTTTGGGTTTCAAAGAAATAAGGCGGGGCATCCTGAGAAAGAAAGGATGCTGGGAACCTTTGTTCTCTCTGGTCTTTGTCATGTACCTGGTGAACCTCTTAGTTATCCTACATTGACCTGTTCATTGTCATTGAACAAACTATCCTCTAGATGCCCATAAGTTTGCTACACACTTTATATACCTTACCTTATTTTATCATAGCAGCTAAGAAGATATTCCATAAAGTATACTAAAATGGATAATTTATACAGTAGACTTACAAAGTAGAAACTAGGCACCCATATTGTAGGAGCATCAGAGGTCTGACTCCAATCATTTCACACACGACAAAATAGTGTTACCTGATGTTCAGGAAACAGTGATCAGTACCCAGGACCTCTGGATAGCAGGAATTATCCCCCAAATGCTGGGTTTAGGGATTCTCCATTTTCTTTGACCCCTGAAATTGTCCCCTGCATAAGTTCATTTACAGATATTAAATTTCTACTCTGTTCCAGGTTCTAGGCTTGTCCATGCAGTGTAAGAATACAGGTAAGACCTACCGCCCACGTGTGGTTTACATATTCTTAGGGAAGTGGGTATTGATCCTGAAGCAAAAGACAAGCTAGCATCTACAAAGGCTGTGTAACTAAGGAGGTGCATGGATAGGCATGAAGAGGTCTGCAGGAAGGATGAGGAAACAGAGACTGTGGAGAGCAAGGCATTCGCCCTGCAAGAAGCCTGGGAAGTATGGTCCAGGCTGAAGAGGCAGTGAGTGCAGAGGCCCTGAGGCAAGGAACATGTGATGTGTTGATGGAAGTGGCTGATGTGCCTGAGGGTGGTGGAGAAAGGAGAGAATCCAAATGCACAAAGGTGTCATAATTCTAATTTTTTAATATAATAGCTACAGAGCAATTATAGAGTTCACAGAGGTGGACACTTGATTATCAATAACTGTTGTAGTGTGAATTGCATCCTCGCCAAAGATGTACTTGATCTTTACCCCCTGGTTTCTGTAGGTGTGACCTAATTTCAAACCAGAACTTTTCAGGCTTTGCGATGAGCTTGTGTTGGAGGAATAGAGTGAGCCCTTTGCTTAATCTGACTCATACCAGGGTAAGAAGGTAAGAAGAAACAGAGGTAAGCGCACAGGGAGAAAACCAGACAGAGCAGACAGGCCTGGTAGCACAGGCATGTCATCCCGGCTTTCTGGCAGGCTGAGACAGGAGGATTACAAGTTGGACCCCAGCCTGGGAAACTTAAGAACTCAGCAAGACTCTGTCTTAAAATAAAAATTAAGAAATGGATTGGGGATACAGCTCAAACTGAAGGCCCTTAGCTTGGTGCTCATTACCACAGAAAAGAAACCGGAGGAGGTATAGGAAAAAAAAAAAAAAAAAAACAGAAATTGGAATATGAAGATTCCAGGGAGGAAGGGACGCCAAGTGCCCAGGAGCTAGGAGAGACAGCGAGGCTCCGCCCACACCTTCATTGTAGGCTCTGGGCCTTCACAATCCAGCAGCAGTGCATCCTGGGTATGTTGGACCTTGTGAGGGCAGCTCTGGAGACAGCACAATGACTTGTACTTGCAGTGCACGCCCAACTCATGCCCGTGGGTCCACTCTTCCACCAGGGCTCCACAGCAATTTTACCCCCAAGTGGATTTTGTCAGAAGGCAAGATGCTTTGGCTAATGGTAGCCACAGGGCTCTGATGGGCACACGAGCAGCGGGCAGGCCCGTCCTGGGTGCAGCGTGACCTGAGGAATGGGCTGTACCTCATGGGCCTGTGCAAGGCCTTTCCACTGCCTGAACTTTTGTTACCAGGTCTTCCCTTGTTCCAAAAGAGCAAGTTACCCAGGTCCTCCTATGTTCTGTCCTGGAAAAGGGGAAAAAGGAGTTATACAGACTGTATCCTCTCTGTGGGGAGGTTTGGATTACCCCCACATGGACTTCAGATGATTAAGAAAAAAAATAAAGTTTCCTTTGCCCCAGAGTACTGCTTTGCTTGAACAAGTGGTCCTCGTTAACTAAGCAAGGGTGTTTTTTTCCTTCTTTATACCCTGAGTGACAATTGCCTCTTCTTATTAGTGCTACAAAGTTCTTTGTTCAAAGAATTGTTCCAAAGAATCGAAAGAGGCTATGTTTCCAGAACAGTGATGAATTCCTTGAGCCTCCCAGGAGTCTGCCCTGGGCCTGGGTGGATTCAGACCCGCTGGGCCACCAGCCCTGTGGCCTGTGTGGGTTTGTAACCTCCCTGAGAACATCAACTTCTCGTTGGTACAGCTATTGTCAGTTTTCGATGAAATAATATACTTAAGCATCTGCCATTGGTAAATGAAACATTAGAACTCTAGCTCAGAACTCTCCTCATGGGACACAAGATGCAGTCCAAAAAATACAGTGATGTTTAATTTTTTAAATACATTACAGTGAAAAACACATTGCCATTAATCCACCTCAAAATAATCCTGTTTTTTTTTTCTTCAATTATTTATGCCACTGTTCTTGCCACTTTGTGGAGTGGTTCTGAACGTTTTCTGTGTCTTTAGTGGCACTGTCATGGCTGCCTCAATGTCTTGAATAAGTGCTCAATATGTTTACCTTCCGGTGATTATTTTGACTTAGGGAAGAGCCAGAAGTGACACACCACCAGATCTAGTGACTCAGTAGAATGAGGACACACTGTGATATTTCTTTCTAAATCTGCCTTTCTGCAGCTAGCACTTGGCAGTGGCTATCATCATATTTCTAATCAAACCTTCTGAAGACACAAAAGAGAACTCTGGAACTGCTCTAGCAAGAACAGTGAGATGTATTTGGAGTATTTTGAAGAGGAGTGATGTCAATGCGTCTTTTATTGTAATAAATTTCTTGAAGTTTGAAATATACCACAGGCTGTGATCTTACCTCATAGTCCAATGGTAGTCTTGGGAATGATGGTGTTCACTCGAGAGCTGAGAACTTGTGACCACAGAGTAGTAGTTGACCTGGATATTTCCTAGGGGCATGGTCTAAGGGTCCGCAAAGTACTGGACACTGTCTGTGTGCCATGGGAGGGCAATTTGGACTTTGATTTGGTGCTAGAAGACAGACAGACAGAGATTCCCCTGGACTTCTGCTTGCACATGAGGCCCTCTATGTACGGCGAGGTCTGAGACTTTATACGACTTTCAAGGTAACAGGTTGGTCTCCTCAGGTGCTACTGATGGCGGCAGAAGACATGAGACTCCTGGGTCAGCAATGAAGAACTTTATTGCTCTCGGTACATGAGCTGCATGTTTACACCAGCTGCCCTGCCTTCCCCAGGGCAACGCACGTGACGAGAAACTCAGAGAAGTCTCAGCTTAGGAAACTTCAGTCTTTTGTACACACTTCCTCGGTGCTCCAGACGTAGATGCTATGTTTCGACTGAGTTATTTGTCGTCTATTAGCACAAATTATTCATCCATATTGATAGGTCTCAGTGACACTTCAGCACATGCATACAGTGGGCACTGATCAACTCCGTTCTCCCTTTGGCCAGCCTCTCCCCACCCCCAAGTAGTGAATAACACTCTTACATTGAGGTCAACTTTTTAAACCCCCACATATGAAAGAAAATACATGGTACTTTGTGTGTCTGGTTTATGTCACTTCAAATAATGTCTTCTATTTCCATCGATTTGCTGCAAATAATAGGATTTCATTCTTATTTATGGCTGAGTAATGTTCCAAATTTTCTTTTTCCACTCATCTCTTGGTGAGTGGCACAGGTTGACTCCATACCTTAGCTAGCATGAAAGTGCCACAATAACATGATATGCATGTTGGCCCACATGGGTGAGTTAGTTTCATCTAGTTGAGGTGTAGACCGAGAAGTAGGAGAGCTGGACCACATGACCTGTTTTCAGTTTTTTGAGGCATCTCGTAGCTCTTCCTGTAATGGTTCCACTAATTTACATTCACGCCAACAGAGTATGAGAGTTCCTGGTGGTAGATACCATTTCTGTCTTCCAAGCCTATTTGTTATACATCCTTAAAAACAGTGTACAGAGCAGAGCCAGTATGTGCCTCTGTTCTCCAGATGTGCAGATATGAGGACAACTCATGGAAAACCATCTCCTAACAGTGCTACCAATTTCTGTTTCTTGTTAAAACCATAAAGCACTAATAGTAGCTCAGAATATGTCCTGTGCTATTCTTCTCTTGTGCCTCGTTCTCATCCCTCTTTCTGCTTTTAATTTAATGATGGCAGCCTTCGGGACACAATGTAGATGGAATTGCTAGTACTATTGATACAATCTTGATTTCCTTATGGCATTATTATATCTTGGACAAGTGACCTACAATCTCTATCAAGGTTTTTCTCTACAAAATGGAGAAAAGAATGCCTATCTCTCAGTGTGAAAATTAGTTTGGTGTGGAGTAGCTCCATAAAGAGTAGCATCTGTGTTTGCAATTGCCATGTGCTTATGTTTATGTATGGCCAAATCAAGACAGGAGCATAGTCTTTGGGTGTCCATGTCTCTGTAGAGAGTGTGCCAGGGAAGAGGCTCATCTGGTATTGTGGTTTAGATCTGGAATGTCTCCCCAAAGTCTCATGTATTTGGATCTTATGATTTTTCTATGGAACCACGTGCGGCATTGTCTGGAGGGGTAGATTATGGGCCAATGGTAGATTATAGGTGTGTGGTTGAAGAACAGGCATGTGAGGGCAATGTATAGATTTCAGGCATGTGGATTGGATTACAGGCATGTGGTGCGGGCTTAAATCTGAAAGGGGTGAAACGCTGAGGCTGGACCCAGAAGGGGTGAGTCACTGGGGTGGGACCTAGCATGATTTAAGCTGCTTCCTTCCTTCCCTTCTTCAGAAACTTGACTTGGCTTCCTGTTTCTAATGTCATGAGGAGCACTGCCATCTCCGCCTCTGCCATGTGCTTCCACTGTTGCAGCGGAAGACTTCCCCGTCTTCCCTCCAGGTGTCTTGAGGAAGGGGGTCACAAGAGGCTCAGATGGACAGCTCATGTTCAGGCCAACTTCTCCTGAACTTGAAGGAGGCAAATTGTCTGACTTTCTTGTGGAGCTCTTACACGTTGATCTATGTGTATCTGTCTCAGTCACTTTCTCACTGCTGGGAGCCAGTCCCACCACGTACAACTTAAGGGTGGAAAGGGTAATTGCAGCTCACGATTTCAGGAGATCTCAGTCAGTTTATGAGCAGTTGGCAATGGTAGGAGGGCCAAGCCAGAGAAAAGTTGTTTGTCTCTTGGAAGCCAGGAAGAAGAGAGAGCAGAAAGGCAGAGTTAGCGAGGGAAGTGTACCCTCCCAAAGGATGTGCCTCCGCAATGTGGCCCTTGTGACAAGATGCCATCCCTCGACAGCACATGAAGCCACAGATGGATTAATTCACTGACACAATTGAACCCCAAGATCCATTCACCTTCCAAACACATGAAACTTTTGGGAGCATATCAGGTCCAAACTATAATAGTATTCCTTCAAACTTTCTAGTTCTACCTCACTTAATCTACTCCACAATGCCCTCCTCTGTCCTACCACTACTCCCTGGCCTGCTGTTGCATCAGCTTCCTCTGCCCAGGACCTACTCCCGAGATCTTTTCCCCTAGCTGTTGTATTTACCCTGATGTACTCTTAGCACCTCCTCTACCTTCTCTCTCTGCAGGTTTTCACCTTTCTTCATTCCGAGTGGGCCTCAGCAAGGCTCTGGAAGACATAAATCAGATCAATTCTTCCATATTCAGTTTTTACGACAGGGGTCACTGGCTTCTTCCCAGGAACCTCACTTTTTCTGATTTCTATTACTGTTGATCTCTCATGCAAGGAAACCTGATGAAAGCCTTGCTCCGGGACAGATCCAGAGGCCTGAGGATTAGAAGGTGCAGGTTAGCAGGGCAATTCCACGTGATGCTGATGAGCGCACCTGCCCTACTGTACAGCGTCTGACCCCTTCGATTCCATGTTACTGTCCAGGTGGGTGGCTGTACTTGGAGAAAACAATACAGCTCCTCATACTGAAATCTCTTTGCGGATATTTATCTTTCATGGAGTGTCAGGTTCCTCTATGATGATTTTTCAGTACTGGTGGTGATGAAGGAAATGTCACTTTATTCAAATAGAACTGGTCATTTGTTTATCCTGTCCAAGTAGCCATGTGCCGACCCAATCACATATCTACCTAACTATTGATATATACTCCCTATAACTGTCTGTCTCATTCTGCTTTCTGTTTCTATAGCAATGTAGTTGAAGACATACCCTTCAGAAAAGATGTTTACATTTACTTGGTTTAGGGGATCAAAGATCATGATACTTTATCTTGAACAGGTCCCTTGCCAAGTCACAATATGGTGGAGGAGCAGAAAGGAAACCAGTGGCATACAAATGTAACTGAGGTGACTTCACTTTATAGAAGCCCACCTGACCGGAAATGACTCACCCTGGGAGGCCAGAAGTAAAACCTTATTAATGGCAGTGCCCCTGTGAATTAACTATGTCCTGTGAGACACCATCTCTTACATTTCTACAACCTCAGCACCACTACACTAGGGACCAGGCTTCCAGTGCATGGTCCCTGGACCCTGCAGTACTGTTCCAACAGGGGAATTAAAAGCTTTATTCCCAAGGACTGACTGTCAGGAGACAGCAAGGCCATGGGTCCTCTGATCAACACTTCAACTGGAAGCTGAGGTCTCTTCTAAGTTCCCCCAAAATGCACACCAGTACACCAGTCTTGTTCAACCCAGAATCTGTGGGCCTCATGTGGACTGGAGGGCTTTGAAGATGGCCAACACCGATTCATAAACTTTCTTAAAACATGAGTTTTTTTGCATGGAATTGTGATGCATTAATTTCGTAAAGACAATGTTAAATGCCCTGTTACTTTTATGTTTCTGTTGCTCTCTTTTTAAATTTCATAATGAAAAATATAAAAAAGTTAGTTACCTACATGTATTAACTATATTAGATATTATATACATAGCTCAAGACAATTCTTCTTTTCTCAGAGTGACCCAACCACATCAAAATTTGGTATTGGGGTTTGGATATGGAATGTCTCCCAAAAGTGTCATGTATTTGAATGCTATGGATTATTTGTGGAGCCATGAGATGTTGGGAGACTGAGGCCTAGTCTGGAGGAATGGATTATGGGCATGTGGTAAGGGGTTACTACACCCTCCACACCTGGAAGGGATTGGACGATAGGACTGGACCATGAGTCGATCACTGGGATGGGCCTAGAAAGATATATAAGATGCTTCCTGCCTCCCTTGTGGGGAAATTGAACTTGATGGGACTTGGCATGCTGTTTGTAATGTTGTGAGGAGCTGCTTCACCTCTGTCTTTGCCATGTGCTTCCACTGTTGCTGGCTGCCCCGATTGGACTGTGACCTTCTGAAACTGTGAGCTAAAATAAACCTTTCCTCCCCTAAATTTGTGGATGGTGGGGATTGAGTCACAGAAACAAAAAGAGTAACTAAGACAGTTGGGCACTCATGATGTGCACTAGAGATTCCCAACACCCAGGGTCCAGACTGTCACTGGTCTATGGTCTTGAAAGCACTGGGTCTCAGGACAAATGTGCAAGAGGTAAGCAGTAAGTGAAGCTCCACACCCCTGCCAGCATGCTCCTATTAGGATCTAATGCCCCTGCTGAGCTGACAGAAGGTTCCTCACTTTCTACTGCTGAGCATCCCAAAGCTATCCTCCAATACCTACTGGAACAAGTACTACCCCCACGTCCTTAAGAATGATCACCAAGTAATCTGGTCCCTAATAACAACAAGATTGGGGACCATTGGTGTATACCTTCTCCATCTACCCTCACACCCTTCTTTGAGCCTCCATTTTCTCATTTTCAGGAATATAAGCAATTTCAGAGCTTCAGAGAATCAAGTGGGAAAAGCAAACATGTTTCCATAGAAAGTACCAAGTATAGTTCTTGGCATGCCAGTAAATACTTAAAGTGTTAGCTGCTGTTATTGCTATTTTTATGATCACCATTAATATTACAGACTAGGTTAAAAGAACAGACATCACCATAGAATGAGACTTTCTAAAACATTAATTTTTATTTTAAAGCCTTGGAAAGGATATGTCTTTGCTATAGTGAAATACGTTGGAGATTACATATAAAATATGATCATGTGTGCATTACTGCTTTAAAGGTCCCAGGGACCCTTGGCAGTTGAGCAGCAGGAACGCTTGCTAAAGAGGGAGATGGCATTGGCCCAGTGTCCTCATAGTAAGAAAGCAATCCTGAGTAGCCAGGAACATTCACACTGGAAGAATTCTTCTAGAAGTGAAGACAATATTTTCCTCCCTGACTTTCATATTAGAACTTCATTTCTTTTGAAGACAGATGGATCCAATTCAGACTGGAGTTCAAAGCCCATCCCAAACTCTCTGAAGAGTCAGGGGGCCTTCAGGTTTTCAGTTTCTGGGTGGGCACATTGGAACTTCTCACCAGGATGACTGAGGGCTGCTAGCATTCCTGCCTGGGTTCAGGCAGCTGGAAACTCCGTGGCCATCGTGGGAGCTAAAAGGGAAGATCAAGGGAGTGGGGAGCACTTTGCAAGGATGAGAGAAGGGGCTCCCCAGTCCCTGGGGGCTTTGCTGTCTTGCATACTCTTCTCAGGTGGAACGGAGAAACTGCTGGTACCAACCTGGCACTGAGGAGACTGTGATAAAGATATGTTCCACCACCTAGGACGTCACAGTTTAGTAAGGCAGTCATATTCACAATGACAACATATGCTAGTAAGCTAGATGTTAAGATTTATGGGGACTTGGTGTGTGTAGTTGTTTAATTTTCTAAGGACACGAAGAAGATTCCTTTAAAGATGTTAAGTCTGGTTGTTTTAAGGATGGTGCTATGGTCTAAAATGTCCTCTCAAAGTCTCATGTATTTGTAGGGTGATTGCATCATGGAAGTGCTGCTGTTGACTTACCACTAGGAGGTAAATCTTGGTTGAATGTAGATCACAGGAGGTGTGACTAGAAGGGTGTATTCTTGACCCAGACTCTGCCCTTGTCTCTCTGCTTCCTGGCTGCCACATAGTGAACAGCTATTCTCTCCCAGAGACCCTTCCATCATGTCCTTCTGCCATTGTTGGTCTTTGTTCTGGAACCATGCATGGACTGAGCTCTCTGAGACTATGAGCCAAAACAAACCTTTCCTCCCCTTGGTTTGGGGTGTCAGGTATTGGTTCCATCCATGCGAAAAAGTGACTAGCACAAATCAGCAGGCAAGAAATATTTCCTACAGAAGGAACAATACATTGGTGAACATAGCACAGTTCCCATACTTGATCTTCCATCTCTCACTTCATGACTGGATTATACCATGAAAAGAAGAGGGAGCTAAGGTGGTTTTGTGCCAACTTTCATGCCAGCTTACGGGAAAACTTATGAAATTCTCCTAACCCTATTTCAGTGCAGTGTTCTGAGACCTAGTCATTTGTCTAATCTACTAACTAGAGAATTACTTGAGGTCCCAGATGCTAGGATTTTTTCTTAATTTTTTCAAGTTCCAGACAATGCCCAACACACATAGGAACAAATAAACAAGCAAAACAACATTATAGGGATGTGGCAGCATTTTCTCTTAATCCTAGCGCTCCAAGAGGCCGAGGCAAATTGGAGGTGACTTTTAGTGTGAAGGCACTGGGTTCGTAGGTTCATTACCCAGGAACACAAGAAAGAAAAGAGAGAAGGAATGCTATAGATATTTGTAGTAGGCCTCTGAGACAATGCAGTGCTGAGGATTTAAACAGGGCCTGAGAGTTGAGAAGGACTCACTTGCAAATGGAGCCAAGAGAAGAGCTTTGGAGGTAATGAAGAGGCACAAAGAGACACAGAAGGCTTTCAGAGGATAAGTGGTGTGTGAGGAGGCTGGCGGCAGATCGGAGATAGAAGACCTAAGTGCCTTGTTTGGACAGGTGTTGGCCTCTGCTTCTTCCTCCCCCTGCAATAAGCCCCAAGCACAAACAGTGACTGGCAGGTGGATTTGGAAGTGGGCCCGTGATCCCTGCCCCCTGGCACACACTCCCTGTGCCATCCTGTCCCATTGCGTCTTGGTAGGATCCGGACCTGCTTTCCCCAGCAAAGAAGCCAAGGCAGTGGGATGGCCCTTCCAGCACCCGGTGGTGAGAGACTATGACTTTTGTCTCGCATTCTGTCTGTCTGGCTGTCTTTGCCTTTCCATTCTGATGAAGCAGCTGCCATGTTGTGTGTTGTTGGAATGTAGAAGCCAGAAGCCACCAGCCGACTGAGGACCACCTCGGCCAGCAGCCAGCCAGGAACTGAGGCCATCCTCAGTAGTCTTTTAGGAACTGAGAATGGCCGACAAAGACATGACTCAGAAGCCAGTAAGAATTGAGACCCAGGCCTGGCCAGCACTTTGAGGTGAGTCTTGTGAGAGTCCTTTGGACAAAATGTCTAACCCAGCTATTCCTGGATTTCTGGTTCACAGAAACTGTGCAGGGCCTGGAGGACTGGCTCAGAAGTTAAAACACTTGCCTTCTAAGCACTAAGTCAAGCACTAAGTACCTGAGTTCGATTTCCAGCACCACATAAGCCTGGCGTGGTGGCGCACACCTGTAATCCCAGCACTTGGGAGTCGGAGACAGGAGGAAAAAAGAAACCATGCAATAGCAAGTGTGTGTTATTTCATGTCACCCAGTGTGTGGATATTTGTCTTACAGCCATAGCTACACGGTTACACTAAGATCCACCAAGATAGAAATGTATATGTGGGACAAGGAGAGAAGCCCCAGTGTGCTGCTTTGAGCATTGGGCCTGGCAGGTTTGGGGATGTGGCCCTACCCTGATGCTTGCACAGACATGCCGCAGACATGCTCTGGCTTTGTGGAACATGGGGAAGAAAAAAAAATCTTCTAGAAGAAGTCAGTGAATCCCAAATCTTTGCTTTAACCTGCACAATCCTTAATAGAAACATGGTACAGAATCCTCTAGAATGATAAGGACACAGAGTGGATTCTATTTTTCAGCAAATATCTCTAACACACAACGTTATCCTCGTAGGTCTCGAGTCAGAGACACGCCTTGGCAGGCCAGAGAGGAGATATGTAAGCAGAATATCAGAGTTTATTTGGAAAATCTCATTGCCTACTAAACATTTTTTGGTTTTAAGAATCTATGATAAATGGTAGAACGAGCAGTAGCTTTTTCTCTCTCTGTTCTGTTCTGCCTCTGACGTTCAGCTGGGGATCGCTGAGGACTCAGCTTGCTACATCATACGCCTCAGACTTCAAAGAAAACCAAAGCTTGTTGAATACCAACTATTTCTTCTTAATTCTTCCTTGATATAGTTCTGCACTTCCAGAAAATAGTGGGATCCCTTCTGCAAAGGATGTTTAGCTGACATTTTTAATATTTTAATCCAGATATATTGAGAATTGTAGTGTTTGAATTTTGTTCCAAGTAAAGCATTTGGAGCTAAAGTTGTGCTTTAGGGGTACTGCAGATGCCAGAGGGGTTCTTCCAAGTGGCACGAAGTGAATTACTTTCGTCTGTTTCACATATTAGGGTTCTGGGTAGGATTGTATTTGAAGAGCACAAAGGGAGATAAAGTAAAAATATAATAATAAAAAATTAAAAGTCTTCTCAGAAGATATTGCTTCTAAACCATAGTAGGTGGGTCATACTCATTTTTGTGTTTAAGATATACCTAGTGGTGTAATCTATTGAGTGCTGACCTTCTATCAGGAACCTTGGTAGATTTAATTCAAACATCAAAGTGTTACTCCTTCAATACAAATTACTTTCAGCCCCTAGCAGAGGAAAAATGGAATCTAAGTGAAGGTAGCTGAGACATCTTTATTACTGTTCCTGAGGATCTAGTGATGTAACAGACATAGAAGGTGATCACCATGAATATGATAAGACTCTTCACGTGACCCAGTTTTATCCCGCTACCAGGAATAACCCTAAGTGTCCTTTCACTTGCAAAAAGATCCCCATTATGAAGACTAGACCTTTACCCTAGCTGAGGCAGATAGGAATAAAATTCTGGACTTATAGGAAGAAGGAAAAATTGATTCCATGTTCTGCTTCCTGTAAGCAAAAATTGACTGCTAATTTTGCCTATTCAATTCACATGTTGATGGTTTAGAATCATTCTAGGGATTTACTCTTTTAAGAATTATTGGCAGTGTTCTCAAACGTTTGACTGTTTTATAAAATTATTCTGTTTTTACCCAAGCTGAGGGGGAAAAAAGCTTTAGGTGACTCACTTCTTCCGGTTCTGACAGTTTCCCAGTTGCTAAGGACGATGTTCGTCTATTGCAAAGCCCAAACATCTCCGCTCCTATATGGACGCAACGGCTGTTGTGAATGTCTAGGGAGGGAACCTACCACCCACACTGCACTTTCTTTCACATATCATTTCTCTAAGGAGTAATTGTGAACCAGAGAATAACTATATGGAAATCAGAGCTGAACTAGCCTATTAATCACCCTTGTCATCGTTTCTCCAAATTCTGGTTGATTTATGATCCATTCTAATGCTTCGCTGCCATGGCCACACCATTCCCGTGATATGAAGTCACATCCACACGCCACCAGGGATCACTTAAAGACCATGCCGAGGGAGAAATAAACATAAAACGGGATCAAAACTGGAGAACACCGGGATTCATACAGGATGCAAACACATCCCTGGAAAATCTGGTGGATACTGGAAATACGTGTTCACGTTATGAAGGGGAAAGGGGGCCATCATTTGATCAGTGCACGATTGTGTAAGATAATGAAGAATCGGGAGAGCGTGCCCATGCTGCGTAATAGAAGGCTCGTCTCTAGAGGCAAAGATACTCTCCACACCACATCCTCAGGCTCTTCGAGGGCGTTATCTCCAAGCAGAAGAATGGTCAGGGTTAGCCCCCTTCGAAGCTAGGCAAAGACTCCTCAGTCATACAGTAGCAAATTATGCCAGGGGAGAGGGGAAAAAAATGGCATGCGAAGGAGGGAAAACTGGAGGAAGTAAAGCTTCCTAATGGTTATTTGTCACTGTGATCAAAACCAAACTGAGGAGATCTGGGAAGAAAGTTTGTGCAATGCTCCCTATCCATGGCCACCCAAAGTAAAAATGCAGAGCTGAGATTCAGTGGCCAGGATCCATTGGCGCTACCCCGGGTCTCTAACTTCCTCTGATGAGTCAAGATGTAGTTGTGTTCTCAGTGGAATGTCTTTCGTTAAAAACAAAAATACACTCTCTAATGCCTATGTATTCCAGAAATCCGTCTGGGATTATTTTCTAAAACATTTCAACAGAGAGTGGTAGTCAATAATGAAGTCATAAGAGAAGCTAATGTGAAATGTGAGACCTGAGGGTCCTTCTTTCTTTGGGGCTGTCCTAGTTTTTCTTTCCCTCCAGGGCACACCCAGAATCAGCGAAAACTCATCACAGTGGTGTGGGGGATAGAAAGAGACAGAGAGAGGCGGGGATCTGGGCATGATTTGCCTCTGCCAGGGAGCCGGGGTCTTCTAGCAGCCTGTCTTTTCCAATTGCATCTGATTTCCTTGGTGATAGATATTGGAAGATAATGTCACATGTGTGCCTCCTGTCTCTCTTTGCGTGTTTTGCCACTTAATTAGTTCCATTTTGTCTGGTTACTTGTCATCACATTGGAAACTGAGCACAATCACAGGATCAGATGGATGTGAGTTCAGGTCCTAGCTCTGGCTCTTATGAACTGCAGAATGTCAAACTGATTACCTAGACATACGAGGTCTCAATTCTTCCACCTATAAAATAGAGAAAGTAACAGAGCGTAAAGTGCTTGTGAAGGTTAGCTGTATATAAATATGCCGGCATATTGTCTAACGTACATTGGACACTCAATATGACTATACATATGTGTGACTGTCTTTGTCAGGACTCTGGAAAAATAGAGCCAATGGACATTTGATTAATTTATTTTAAGAAATGTGCTCACAAGGTTGTAAATATTTGGTACATGCTATATTTGCTGAGCCATTAGATCCAGGGAGGGGATGAAGGCTGCCTGCTGGCAGAGTTCTTTCTTTCTATGAAAGTCAACCTGTTTTTTTGTACTTATATTTATATTTTGAGACAGGGTCTCACTCTGTAGTCCTCTGGTACTGAGCTCACTATGTAGCCCAGGCTACCTTCAAACACAGAAATACTTCTGCCTCAGCCTTTGGAGAGCTGGGATTACAGGTGTGCACCACTATGCCCCATCTGTGTGGTTCTGGGGGAGTTGAAGCCAGGGCCTTGCACTTACTAGGTAAGTGCTTTAACCACTGATCTATGTCCCCGAGCCTCAGTCTGCTCTTTGAAGACCTCCAACTGATTGAATGAGGCCTGCCCACGTGGTGGGAGGCAATATGCTTCAAAATCCATCAATTCAAATTGTTTTCCCATAAGTATTACTTTTAGTAGTATATGTTTTTAATACATAATCGTAACATTCATTTTGGGAAATTGATATGTATATACATATTACATTTTAATCATTTTTCTCACTGCCCCCCCAAAAAAACTTGCATAGAAATACCCAGAGTCCTGGTTCACCAAATATCTAGGCCCTGTGGTCCAGTCAAGTTGACATGTAAAATTAATCATCGTGGCATTTATTTATTTGCAGTTGGAAGGTACATGTTATGTGCATTGAATAATTATATGCATCACATAATTAAAAGCAATGTAGGCCACCTAACAGTTTTTGAATTTTTGCTGACTTAATGTAGAAAAAAAGTTCAAGGACTTTCCTGGTCATTTCAGACTGTATGTTTAGAATCCTTCAAATTCACTCCACTCTGGTGGTTTGTGCTAAATCTGGACTTAGTGAAAATTCTTTGACTGACTGAAGCAAATTTGGGGGTGAAGAAAACCCTACACTTTTGTAGGCAGAAATAGAAGGGAAATGTGACCTCATCTGCATCCTCATCATGGCCTCATGGGTGGTATGCCACAGTTACAACAGAGAGGCTGTCTAGCTTTCTCTGTTCCTTGAGGTCTATGGGTCATCTTGAGCTGAGCAATGAGTTTTCCATTCTCTTCTTGACTGAGTTGCAGGGAGCAAATGTTTGACTCGTGGAAATCTCTTTGGACCCATTGAGATAACCTTCCAGATCTAGAAAATTAGACTCCATCCAAAGGATTCCAGCATCACGTGCACATCTGTGGCTTCCGAGACTTGATTTCTGTGTCCTTCCCTTTGTCTCTTGACACCCTAGTTTTGGTTTCCCCACTTCCCTATCTCGGATGATGGCATCTTTTGCTGTTGCTCCAATGTACGTATCTTTGCTGGTGCCCTTAACTTCTCTCCACAGAAGAACATGGAGACAGTGTGCTAAGCTTCCCCGTCTTCCTCCTCCTAGTGGCGTCTTGCTTTCTCCTTGATGCCAGCAACTTCTCAAAAGATGGCTCTAATGTGAGAAAAGCGGTCCTTAGAGACTTTGGGTTAGTACAATTCTCCCGGATGGACCACATTTCCATGGGTTCCTCTGTGGAAGAGATTTCTTGAGGATGCTCATGTCCCAAAAGTTTTGCCAAGCTGCAAGATGCTTCTCCTCTTGTTGCCTTTCCTCCTTTCTGTGTTCAAATTCTGCTGGTGAACAGAAACAGCTATGATCCCAGATATTCCATATATTTATATAGTCTAATGATTAGAGGAATGGGTTCTGTAGTGAGATTTTCTGCTTTCTAATCCTGAGTCAACCACATGGTGTGTGTCTTTGTACAAGGCATTGAACTTTTCTCAGTCCCCCTTTTCTCACTGGAACATGGGGGTAGTTATTGTACCCAAAATGGGAGCGTCCCATAGCAGAGGTAGGAGGCTCAAAGGAGATGGTGCTTATAAAATGCACAAACTAGTAACATTTATTGAGCACATCAATTCACAGAATTCTTTTCCTCTCCACCAGAGAGAAAATTAGGACAGACACCAGACCACGCTCCTGGAGCCACCAGATTCGCAAATATGAGGAAAATAGGGGGCTGGGTTTGGAATCAGAGTAACTGGTTTCCAGTTTCAGGTGTGTCACTTCTGCTAGCTGGGTTGCCTGGTTTAAGTCACTCGAGATGACAGTTTTCCTGTCTGTTACTGAGAAGTTGGTCCATCACAAAAGCCTTACTTCCTTTCGTAAATGTGAATGGCTCAATCTCCTGAGATTTCCAAGTAAATTAAATTTTATGAATCGCATTAAATGTAAGGTAAAATGTAAATATAGGTGTAGATTTCCCTTGGGTGAGCCTGAAGGGCCCCTTCCTGTTTTTAAGTCTCTCCCCAATAATGGTGAACATTATATGAATTGAACCCTAGGGTTCTCTTGGCTTTCTCTTCCCACCTGAGTGTTAACTCACTGTGCTGCCCAAAAGTTACTGGTGGAAGCCAACAGGAAGCATGGGGTGTCACCGTTAATACTCATGACTTTAAAATACGTGTTTCTTTCATTTCTCTTGTATTTTGTCCTCTTAATGGATTACATTTTGGGCTTCTCATATGAGGGAAACCTTGTGATATTTAACCTTCTGAGTCGGATTTACTTTGCTTTGCCGAGTTGGACACACGGGGAGGAAGAGTTTGGAGATGGGAAGGGGACCTTGGGGAACTGGCAAGGCAGGAGGGCAGAGAGGAGAAGCCAAAATAAAAACAATCAGAATGCGATCGGTAGGTATACATACCAATTCCCCAAGACAGACGTACTTGTTATGTAAACATATTCCAATAAAAATAATTATTATGGGAAAAATAAAACTCCAAAAGGAAAAAAAATTACTGTGTACACAGTGAACTATAGTGCATTCATGTTCTCCCCTCCCCCTAAAGACGACATAAAATCAGCAAACCCGCAAAAGTCCCGCATGTCCATGGTGTGCACACCGCTTTCCTCTCTGCTCCGCTCCTCGGGTTCATCCCAGGCTCTGTCTCTTCCTACTCCTTGGCATCTGCTTCGCACCCTGCCCTTCTCAGACTCCCTGCAGAAAGCAAGCTTGTAAGCACCTGAACAATGGGGCTGGATGTCTTACCTCCGGTCCCCCTGAGGCCACGTCTCTGCCCCACATTCTCTTGGCTCCTGCCCCAAGGCTGCCGAAGGGAACAATAGCTGTCAGACCCCCCTCCCCAAGCTGTGTCCTGATGTGCAGCTGAATAGTTAATTACTGGCTAAGTGTATCTGAATTCCCCTGGCTGCCTTCCCCAGGCCTTCAAAGATCCAAGTGTGTGGGAGTCCCCCATCGTCCCTACAGGCCCTGTCCCTGTCCTGCCACGCAGCCTTGGTGGCAGCTCCCATCTCCCTTGGCTTCCTCCTTCCTTCCCTGCCAGGTGTCCAGAGAGGGACTCTTTTTAACCCCTGCAAAGGGGACCTGTTAGAAGAGAAAATGCAAACAGTAACACTTAACAATTCTGTCGCTTGAGGCAAGAGCAGAGAGTTAGGTAATTATTTGGTGGTTCCAGAGCCTTCACACTGATCTGAGTATCAAATGCCCCTCCCCACCCTGCTTATTTGTTTGGTTTTGATTTTGAGACAGGATCTCCCTAAGTCCACCAAGTTGTCCTGCTGGGACTTGAACTTCACAATCCACAATCCGGCTGCCTCAGCCTCCCAGAGTGCTGAGATTCCCAGCCTGCACCACCATGAGGCCTGAATTAAGAGATATTTACAACAATTTTCATTCCCTTTTTGGTACATTAAGTGCCTATGTTAAAGTGATGTAAATAGGTCCAATGTGTAAGTAGACCCTCTGTGAAAGCCAGAACACTGAGCATCCTTGCGTGTCCCTGGCCCTGGAGCCCACACGGTGAGAAAGGCTACCTGGGCCTCCGGTGGGTTGTGGATTCTACGTTAAGAAAAGTCAGAATATCAAGAGATTCAACCAGAGGCGCCTTGCCAACCGGCAGAGCAAGTTGGGAAAGAGCTTAGGAATACAGGTCAGTGGCTTTGAGTGTCTCTGGGTGAGGCGTTTCCTGTAGGGTGTGGATTGGCACTTTCTGCTTAGCTGACTCAAGGACTCCCCCAGATCTGTGGGGAGCCAATGGGTCAACAGGTCTCAAAATAAGGTGACCCACTGCACCCTTTCACAGTTGGGGGCAGGGAAGGTAGGAAGGTAGGGGAAGCTCTCACTTGTCAGAGAATGAGATTTTATTTTCTTTTGTTTTTATGCTGGACACCACAACAAATGCCAAGGGCCACCAAGTAGTCCGTGGATTTAGGAAAACCTTTAAGGGGAGCCTTTACATGGAGAGGAGCTGGTGATGACAGCTAGCGGGCGTGAGAAGGGTTGTGGGAAGCCAGACGTGCTGAAGGTAGATTGTGATACTGGCTGGACAGTCCTGAAAAATGTAATGAAGACTGTTAAGTTCCCCGACTGAAGTGAGTGAATTGTATGCATGGTGCATTAGGGGTCAGTAAAGAAATTACAGAGTTTATAAGAAGCAGTGTAAAATTTCAAAAAAGAAAGTAAGCTCCAGACCATGATGTGGACACAGAGCAAACAACTTGGTCCCTGTCCTTGTGGAGGCGGAAGTCTGTGCCTAGTGACACACTCACTAATTGCTCAGGTAAACAGAGGGTTGCATAGAGATTTCACAGGAGTGGGCCACTTGGGCAGATATGGGCGATCTGTCAGAAGCACCTGAGTTTGTTTCCCTTGAGACAGTAACCCTCCTGGAGGCTACAGACTTTGCTCCTAGGAATCCTCAGGTCCAGGTTTGGCCCGGTGACTCAGTTCTGACCTTTGGAGTGTGGGCTGAGACGAGGTGTTGATTCTCCAAGCCATGCCCTTTGAAGGAAACCATTCCCTTTTCTGCCCTCTCTGTGGACTGAGAAGCCAGCGCGGCACTTAAGAATGGGGCCAGCACCTTGCGGACAGTTGCTATAGACTGAATGTTTCTGTTCTCCCCAAATCAAAGCGCTGAAAATGAACCCATCAATGTCATGGTGGATGTGAGGTCTGGGAGATGGTTAGATCTGGACAGTGACCATCAAATCCTCCTGTGGATTAGGGAGAACAAAGAGAAAGGTGGCTGTCTGCGGACCAGGAAGCAGGACCTCACCACACACCAGGCCTACCAGCACCTCGATGGCACACATCCAGTCCCCGGAACCATGGGAAATAAGAAAGCTAGTTTTAGAAGTCAGCCAGGCTATGGATGGTACTTTGACCAAGGCACTAAGATTGTGGTGGGGCACTTAGAGAGAGGATTCAAGCAAGGCCCACTGGCTGATTTAGATTCTAGGCGACTTGTGAACTGTTAGGTCACAGGGACATTTGCTCCCATTCTGAGTGATCCTCATATTCTGGGTGGCTTTGCATATTTACTTAGTCAAGAAGCAAGAAGAAGTTATATCAGATGAATTATGGAAGGCGCTACTTAGGAGAACCCGCTGGATGAAATTCCCTGTGCACAATGAGAGAACAGTGATCCTTGGCAGAGGGAGTGTACAAATGTCCTGTGGTGGGAAAGAGAGAACTCTTGGCAGCTTTGGGATCTGTCATAAGGCCAATATAACTAAAAGGTGGCCAAACTGTTGTGGTGGTGTAGACTGAGTTGAGGAAGGTAGGCTTCCTGTGTCTCTTCAAAGAGCTTTCCATTTCAGTTCTACACAAACCACTGTGGCTGGTGCCCAAATAATTTGGAGGGTGGTGGTGGGAAGGGGAGACCTGGAAAACAAAAACAACAAATACAACAACAAAACCAGTAAATAATCAGCCTGTTCCAGTGCTTACCATAAAACATAGCAGCCTGGAGGGTGGTGTTTTGGTAGAGGTAGAATGGAGTGGACCTGGTGGCCGGGGAGAGGAGGGAGGCGTGAAGACAGGGCACATGCGTGAGTGAATGGTGGGGCTAGGAGCTCAAAAGGAAAGAAGAAAGCTTGTCTTGGGCGAGAGTGTGAGCTTCCAGTGCTTTCACGTCCTGTGGGCTGATGTGGAGACAAATACAGGCAGCGGTAATTAAGTACGAGAAGGGCCTCCTGACCTCTGAATGCCTGCTGGCTCACAGAAAGCTACATGGAAGTAAAAGACTTGTCTCCCAGGTCAGAGCACAAAGTAGGTGGGCCGGGGGGATCTCAGAGCCTCTGCCTCACCAGTCCCACACGGATGCAGATACATGCTGGGTTTTCTTGCTGTCTGTCAGTCATCTAAGGGTAACACCAAGAGTGGATTCTTGTATTTGGCACCTTCTCTAAGCTCATTTACTATAGATGCAACATCTTTTGAATGCTATTGGAATTTGCATGCCAGGAAACATCGTGATATCTTTTTCCTTCTCAAATTGGAAGTCTTTCATTTCTGTGTTTTGTCTTCTTGTGGTTTGTGTCTTTGTGCGATCAGACTGGGAGACCCCCAGTACACTGCCTTAGGATGGTGGGAGGTTACATTTTGTCCTGTTATTCATTCGGAGGGGGGAGGACTCTTTCACCAGTACATTTGATGTCAACTTATGCTTTTTCATAGGTGCCCTTTATTAGACTAAAGAAGTTTCTATTTCATCTTGCTGGGATTTTTTTTTTTTGAGGAGTAGATACTAATTTTTGTTTTCATATAAGTAGTCTGCATCTGTTGAGATAATCATATATTTTTTCTGTAGTTTGAATGTAATGAATGACACTGATTTTCATTGTTGGATTGCATTTTTTGATGTATTATCCCAATGTGTTATTTAGGTGTATTAGTAGTTCAAATAGATGATAATAAATTACATCCATTTCTTAGTTACTTTTTCGTCTCTGTGACTCAATACTCAACACCCACAGTTTAGGGAGGAAAGATTTATGGTAGCTTACAGTTTCAGAAGGTCTCAGTCTGTTCATGTGGGTGGCTGGAAAATGGTGGAATCATATGGTGGGGCCACAGCTAGAGCCAGAGCTGGTGCTCTGAGAGACAGAGACCCCACGGCAGCATGGCAGACTCAAAAAACCTAGGAGGTAGGGTGGACCCACACACACACCTCCAGGACAAGCCCCAAGACATCTACATTCAATCATTTCTTTTTTTTTCTATTCTGTTTTTTATCTAGCTTTTTGGTATATAAGGATAATGCTGACCTCAGCGGTGGGCATACTTCATCTTTGATTTGTTGGCATGGTTTGGGTATACTTAGTATTACTATTCCTCTAATCTTGATAGAGTTCACCAGGGAAAACACAAATGATGTGGATACAGTATTTGTGTTGCAAGGTTTCTAAAATTCAGTTTCTTCAGCTGACACAGGGCTGTTGAGGTTATCTATCTCTTCTCGAGTGGGTATTGGTAGTTTTTAATCTTTCAACAAATTTGTTAATGTGATGTAAGTTGTCACATTTATAGTTGGAGAGACTCGTATAAAGTAAATCATGATATTATCTTGTTATCTTCTTAGGATCTGTAGAATATGTAGTAATTTTACTTCTTTTATTTCTGATATTATAGATAGTGTGGTGTGTGTGGGTGTGTGGGTGTGTGTTTGTATTAGATTTTTCCTGGTCATTTTACCTTGCTTTTCTCAAAAAAATTCTTTCTTGTTTTGATTTCATTGTTTCTAACTTTGATGTCACTGTGTTGCTTAGTTATATTATTTTGTAAAGTTATCGATGTGATAACTATGTTGCTTTATCTTTAGTGAATAATGTGCTATTTGTGCTGTTTACTTTTATGGCTAGATTTTTAAATTGCTCTTCTTTTTTCTTGTTCTTTTTTTTTTAAGGTAGAAACCGAACGGGCATCTCAGTTCCATCAGTTTTGCTTCATGTGTTCTGATACTAAAGTTTTACATGTATAAACATGCACGAGTGTGTCTTCTGATAGACGGAGCCCTTCTTCATACTAAAATATCTTCGTTGTCCCTGCTAATTTTCCTGTGGCCCGTGTGTATTTTGCTTGCTATTCATGTAGCAATATGATAATCCAGCTTTCTTTAGGCTAGTGTTAACATGACAAATATTTTACTTATCTTCGTATTTTTTAATTCCATCTAACAATCCTTGCCTTTTTACTGGGGGTGTTTAGATCATTTATGTGTAACAGATTGTTGATATTGTTAAGATTAAAGTTCACTATTTTGTTATTTTTTTCTTCTGTGTTCCATATTTCTTTCCTTTTTATGGATTATAGTGCCTTGTTTTTGATTGATCATGTGTTTTTATGAATCTGTTTTCTTTAGCTTAGCTTACCAGCTAAAAATTTTGTGTATTTAGTGTTTGCACATAAGAATCATAATATGTATCTTTAATTCATCACAGTCTGCCTCCAAACCAGAAATCAAAACTGAGATAGGAATGGAGCTCAGAATGAAAACCTGGTTCAATCCAACAAGCCCGTCTTCTTTCTTCTTTTTCTGTTGTTTCTAATTCTGGCTCAGGTTTGGTTGTTTTGTTGTTGCTGATTTTTTTTTTTTTTTTTTTTTTTTTTTTTTTTTTTTTTTTTTTTTTTTTTTTTTTTTTTTTTTTTTTTTTTTTTTTTTTTTTTTTTTTTTTTTTTTTTTTTTTTTTTTTTTTTTTTTTTTTTTTTT